>SKCR01026106.1:0-252080 GCA_019454045.1 Zanthoxylum bungeanum | reverse complement strand
TATATATCCTAACGACATTATCATTATTAATGTAATAATGAAATGTTTGTGAGGTAAAAGGTTTACCTAATTCTTCTTTTCTCCGTAAAAGCAGTGGGAGTAGTCTCTGTTATATTTGATATAAAGTTTTTTATATAATATAAAACAAGAGACTTGTGAGAAACTCCCATTAGTCGTGCATTAGATATGATCTAATAAAGGACATAGTAAGACTATCTGTATGACAGTTAGCATAACTGTTTGACAGTTAGTGTGTCTCTTGTATATAGTATTAATCTTTCGTAAAGGATGATTCCTTTGTCGAAAGAGAAATTGATTAGAATGTCTAGTCAATCTGATGCCTCATATGATGATAGCATAATGAATACTATATAATGTGCGATTAAAGATATCAATTTAATTGTAATTGTTACGAGTTATTTTGATATGCTGCAGACCATATGATGGATCTTAAAACATGTTCTTTTTTATCTTTGAGATATTAAGAATGAGTTTCTTATTCATGGAGAATATAATCCACAACCATTAGGGTCAGATTAGTTTTGAGACTAATTATGACGTTAGATGGTCTACGTCATATAAAGTCATAAAAGATGCAGTGGGAGTGTCACATATGATTCTACTATGTTAGTAGAATTAGTTGTAACTTATGAAGTATTGACTTATGAACTTGCATAGTGACCTTATATATTAGAAGTTTTGATATTAGTGTTGTGCTTGCGGTTGTCTGCATAGTATTTGGATTTGATCCCTAAATATATAAACAAATAAGTAGCTATAACACAATATTTATATAGTATCTGAGTCATATTGATGTAGAACTTTGGTTCTACAAAATATGAATGATGTTATCCAACGAAAACAATTGGGTTTGTTGGACAGACTCAATATGTTAAAGCGCACTTACTTGTTGTTGCCTACCTCTTGAGTTCTAAGTGAGCTCTTGAGAGCCATGAGTATGTGATACACATTGAGATGTGTATATGACACCGTGGATTGGCACTAGAGCAAGTGGGAGAAATTGTTAGGGTTTGTGCTCGGAGTGCCAATCCGGATCGTATTTATGTCTTATTCATGAATACGAGCAATTCAATTTTCCATAATATTACTTATTTAATGGTAGCACCTCTTGTCTTTTATACACATATTCGATCTAATTGCGATTAGATATCTAATTATGATTAGATTGAAACTAAATCTGATTTAGTGATACATGTATATTAGACAAAGACCCTAGGATTTACAACGTAGTGCGCAGTTACAACGTAGTTTGTAATTGACATTGGGAAGCGTCACTATAAGTTGTATATCCTTAAATAAAGTTTCTGGTCAAGATTTGCTAACAAGGGTCGGTTAGTAAAATCCACTGATACCAGTACATGTCTTATATCGTGACTTGGTCCGATGGTTTATCCCAATGAACCATGAGTCTCGGGAGACTCGTATAGACATGTAGGTATTTATTTGATAAACATTGAATGATTCACTGATGATTTCCTAATAGATGGTATACCAACATCAATAGGAATCTTCTCGAGTTGAGCGAGCATAGTGGTCCTTCGACTTGAGATACCACTGAGGATATATGAGTTATCCTCCACACTTTGATGGCAGTCACATCACCAATCTATTTAGATCAGACCTCCGCCTGTTCCTTGGGTGTGGACTGATGCTCATGATATCCAGTGCGTATCAAGATAGGATCTGTCAGTCCTGTGTACAGGGCATAGGTATCCTCACGTGGTATAACTTCAGAAGCCTGTTCCGAGTGTTATTTAGAGATCGTAAATTGAAAGTCGACAATATTATACCGAAATGATTTGACATTTTTATCTATATCCCAGGTATAATATGGATAGCATGTGATAGAGGGATTATATGTATGCAATTACCTTGACTTGCATAGTTTTGCGAGATTATCTGTGGTCGTCATAATTCATGAGTGCATGATTATAGTTACGAAATTGGATTTCGTGACGGATAAACATAAACTTAGAGAGTCTCACAATATGAAGTGTACTCGTTGAGCACTTGGGCAACGCGTTATAAATAATACAAATTATTCATAATAATTCATTGGATTAAATGAGTTAATTCGAATCGTTTAATCGGTTAAACGAAAACACATGATTTAGGGGATTTTTGGTCAATCGTAATTATTGTGTATTTGTATTTGATACATAATTTGATTAGATACACATTAATTATTTGTCAAATGAGATTTTGACACATGCCATTAATATATGTATTTGTTATTTAATGTAAATAAAAATACATATATAATAGTAATTATATTAATTAATTATTTAGATATTTAAATGTTAAATATTTGAATAATTAAATAATATACTTTTTCATAATTGTTATGAAAATGTTTGATTATTATTGGTTACAAATGACATGATTTTATTAAGCTTAAGTGTGCAAATTTGACTTTTTCATAATTGTTATGAAAAATGTTTGATTATTATTGGTTACAAATGACATGATTTTATTAAGCTTAAGTGTGCAAATTTGATTTGTCAAACTTAAAGTTTATCTTATCTTTATTTTAATTTAATGAAATTAAAATACTAAATTGACAATAATGCCCTTGAAAAGCCGATTTTGGTTATATTAAAATGAATTTTTTTTCATTTCTTCATAATGGCTTGCTAAGGCCGAATGCTTCCTCCAAAATACCTCCAAGATTATGCTTGATGATTCAAGTAAAGGAAAAGAAGAAAATCAAGAAAACAATGCTAAGGAATTAAAGGATTAAATGTAATTCTACAAATCCCTAAGCTTAGAAATTTTGTTTCTTGTTTCTTGAAGATCTAGTGAGATCTAGGGTTTCTTATTTTCTATAAATTTGGGGCTTTTGTTTTTGGAGGCATATTGTATGTGTGAAGTTGATTTTGATGATATTATTGTAATATTTGTTCAAATTGATCATTTGATGATATGTTGTCATTCTAGAGTGTTATGACCACTCTTTTAATGCCTAGAATTTTTATTGGGTGGTTCATGTGCGGTGACTTTGATTGGTGTTTTGATTAATTGGATTAATCTTGAAAATTTGGATTTAAAGCATGAAAATTGATAATTATTGCTTCTGGATCGGATCTGGAAATACTATTCATATGGTGATGAAAATAATATCTTATGAATGTATT
Organism: Zanthoxylum bungeanum; assembly: GCA_019454045.1. Taxonomy (NCBI): domain Eukaryota; kingdom Viridiplantae; phylum Streptophyta; class Magnoliopsida; order Sapindales; family Rutaceae; genus Zanthoxylum; species Zanthoxylum bungeanum. Next base: position 248,925 of record SKCR01026106.1, on the reverse strand, counting down.
GGATGAGTTTTGGGTGTTGGAACAATTTCCGGAAATTATTTCGGAGTTGAAATAAGCGAAAACGGCGAAAAACGACGTTACAAGGTGACTTTTGAGCCAACCAGGTGACGGCTGTCCAAACAATGAATTTGTCACTGTTCAGGCAGCACATGATCTGCCCCAATACTATTGGGGCTGACCTGGGCAATCCTCATGTGTATTGGGAAGTCGATTCGGTCAAAAACGTATTTTATGCTATTTTACGGAAAGACGTTTTCATAAAAGTTTTGCGATGTTTCTTAACTATTTATGTCGTTATTTGATATCGAATATATATGTTTAGGTGAAATATGAATGAATTATTCATATTAGATATTGAATAATTCATTCGGTAATTTAAAAAGTTTTAAAATTACGATTTCACCCGAACAACGCCCTTTGCCCAAAACGCTAACAACTCACCCCTAGTTTTTAATGATCTATTGGATTGAGCCTTAAAAATTTAATTATTAATATATGGATTTAATGTATGTATTTAATAAAAAAAATAATTTTTAATTTTTAATTTTAAAAAATGAAATTTTAAAATGGTTTTTCCAATTCTGTATACTTAAAACATTTCATAATATATCAAAATTACAAATTCAATTCGATTAATTCAACACTTTAAGCACTCTTAATCATGGTTTTTTAAAATCAGATTAGATTGCCAACTAGTCGAATCCGGAATCGGGCGTGAGTTCAGACCGGTTAAACCTCAAAAATCAGGGTGGAAAAAAACCAATGAAAACGGTGAACCTGCCAATTAACAAAAAGTTTTTTCAATCTTTTAGATCACCAATGCAATCACCGGTCCGATTTTTAAGAAATACTCCCAACAAATTATTTAATTTTATAGTTAAAAGCTAATCAATTTAAGCGCCGACTAATTTGTGATTAATTATAAATCGCTACTTGATCGATTTAATAAGACTGATTTTGGCCGCTTTAAATCGACGCCGATATTTAAGTGATTTCGACCGATTAATTGGTCAATTTTCGATTTTCCAAAAATCACTGACATCAAATTTTCGTTTAATTTTCCAATTTTTAATTTTTCTTTTTGGTTTTGAATGTGCTTTTGTGAAAAGAAGGATTTCATTAGAAACAATGGAAAATAATAATTCGATTTAAATGAATTATTAATGGAGTATTAACACCAATATCTTTAATTTATTATATTTTATTAAATAATGACAACATTTTCTATTTATATCAGAACAGTCCCTATTCATATTAACTCGACTAAAGATTTATATTGTTTAGCATTTTTCATCATAAATGAATAATTTTTATGATTTTTGAAGGATATTGAAAGTTGAGTTTTGAATTTTTTTTATTCTTAGTCATGCGAAATGCAACAATACACTTCTCGATTAATTTTCAATTAATCTCCGATTATTTTTGATTAATCGCAAATCGCTATTCAAATAAGGTGCTCACAATTTCCAATTAAATTGACCCTATTGTGTTATGTCGCTTGATAGCTAGAGATGACAATGGTCGGATATTCGATCATTTTGGTCGAATTGAAACCGAAATTGAAACCAAATCCTATATCCAATACTTATCCATAACCGGAAAAAAATTCATAGTCGATATCCATATTCGAAACCGACAGAAAATTCAATTGTCCAAAACTAACTAAAATAATTGACATTTTGAAAAAACAAGAAATATGTTAAAAACTTGAAAATTAATTAATTATCTGAAGATTAATTTTGATTTTGTAATTAATATTATTATATTATTTTTGTTTTTTATTTATTTTCAGTTGATTTCGGATATCCGATATCCAAAACACTAAAATCATAATTGAGAAATATCTATATAGAATACTTAATTTCATATACGAAATCTATCTAATTATCCATTAAACATCTTTTATTGGATAATTTTTTGAACAATTATGATCAGATATACAATTTATCAAACCAAATAGCCATCCCTATCGATAGCTATAATTATGAATGTATGGAAGGAAGCTCTCGCTCCCCAAAAGAAACTACCATTTTTCATCTATTTTCAAATGACTGCCGCCGCCAAATCCACAGTAAACAAAGACTCGGAACAATTCATTCAAGCTTAAGGGTAATGGAATGGAGGAATGAGAATCATTTCCAATAAAGTTATTTATTTAATAAAATTGAGTAGAAATGAGAATGGGAATGGGAGTGGGTCCCATAAATTTGGGAATGAGGAATGAGAATCCCATTCCCACCACCCCATGGGAATGAGATTCCCATTCCCATTATTGATGGGAAATTACAATATTTTCCATAAGATAATTAATTAATATTAATTTATAAATAATAAATAAAATTAATAATAAATAATAATTTAATAAAAGAATAATTTAATATTTAGTAATTTAATACATTAATAATTAATTAATACTTAAATAATAAATAATCAATAAAAACTATTAATCAATAATTAATAATAAAATAATATTTAATATTTAAATAAAAGAATAATTTAACATCGAGTAATTTAAAACATCAAAAAATTAATAATAATTAATATATAATAAATTAATATATAATTATAACTAAGGGTACTTTTGTAACTTTTTAACAATTCATTCCGATTACTGAACAAAGTAAACACATCAATGGTAATATTGCTTCATTCTGATTCCTACAGTTAAGTAAACAACTTATTCTGATTCCGATTTACCATTCTCATTCCAGTTCATTCCGATTCCATTTCATTCCGATTACGAATACGTAAACGCACCATAAAAGTAATCACAAACCGCTTGTCACCAAGTAGAAAACAGGAAATGAAGCAAATGACCAAACTTTGACGATAGAAATTAAATAATCATCTACTCAAGAAAACTCTGATTGCAAAACTTTAAAGCAAACAATTGTTTCAAAATAGTAAGTAGTAACATGCTTGTGCTGCAGAAATAAAAACCAAAAAGTTTGTAACAAACAAAACTATACTATAAAGTAGGCCAAAATGTCTTCATTCCAATACTCTTCACACAACCTTAAGTAGCTTAAGCATCAACAGCTTGATCAACATCTGTGATGAGTATCTTGCCGGTGGGCTTTGCCAGAAGGTCTGTGTACTCTTGGAATGGAGATTTGACAAAGCGGGTCTCCCTCCAGAAATCAGGTGTGAGGAAACCATATGTTTTCAACAAACACTCAAATGTTGCCTGTGGAACAAAAGAATAAGAATCGTCATACACCAAGACATGTTTTTACACACAATTGTAAAAAAACTATTCAATTAACATTTGTAATACCAATAGCACCCTATAACATTTTATAATGATAAATTTAGTAGCATTTATACATGTGAATATTTGTTAACTAGCCATAAGAAAATGGATCAGAAAGCAATTAGCAGGAAATTTCTAATAAAACAATTCACAATCTGTATTACAGATACATGAATGATTTAACAATACCAGGCTTGATTAATGTTAATATAGCACATGGCAAAACTCTAAGAAAAACTTAGAATATCAAAATAAAACCAAGGAATCACAAAAAAACATCGAGTAACAAAAAACACTCAAATAAACATACACACAAATTTGGGAGACATGAAAAAATACACAAGAAAACCAATAAACATTCAGACAGCTAAAAGATACTTAGTTTGGACATTCGCAAAAAAATTGCAATCGCAATTCAGACTTGCATTGTAGGTATAATTGAAAATAAACTCAACCACTAGGATTGTCAGCAGTTCATCGATTAGACTTTAGAGTCACTCCCACATGACAAAAAGAGACCACCACTTGTATTATAGCAAGATTTGCTATAACAATTAACCAAACGGCTGGCTGTACAACAATCATAAGAACTCAAGTACAGATGACAAGTACAGCAGCCTAAAAATTAACATAGATATTCATGACTTCAAAAGTTATTTAATTTCATCCAATCAATAAATTTCCATCACCAAACATATAATACAATTCAACAGTCACCCATTCAAAACATTCAACCAAACAACAATATATCACAATTTTGTTCAGAAAAAAACACAAAATCATGCAAACATAATCAGATAAAATAAACCCAATTAAAGTAACCAATTGATTAGATGTAAACCTTAACAAAGTTTCCAAGAGTCTTAGTAGATCCACGAGACGAAGTAAAAACATCCTCAATACCAGCGAACTGTAGCACCTTCTTGGGAACCCTAGCCGCCACAATACCAGCACCACGTGGGGCCGGAACCATCCTGACGGTAACACTACCGCACTTACCAGTCACCTTACATGGCACTGTATGCGGCTTCCCGATCTTGTTACCCCAGTAACCCCTCCTCACCGGAATAACCGACAGCTTCGCCAATATAATAGCCCCACGTATAGCCGTAGCAACCTCCTTAGAGCACTTAACACCAAGACCCACGTGGCCGTTAGAGTCGCCGACGACTACGAAGGCCTTGAACCTCGTCCTCTGACCGGCACGTGTCTGTTTCTGCACCGGCATAATCTTCATCACCTCGTCCTTCAACGAGGGTCCAATGAGCTGATCTATGATTTGATATTCCTTGACTGGGAGAGAGTGGAGATAGATTTGCTCAAGGCTCCTGATCTTGCCTTCTCTCACCAAACGGCCGAGTTTTGTGACGGGTACCCACTTTTCTTCTTCCTCTCTGCGGCCAGCACGGCGGCGGCCACGTGGGCCTCCACGGTCACCGCGTCCACGACCGAAGCCGCGCCCGAATGTGCCACGCTCGCCACCTCGTTCCGCCATTGTTTTGTTCAAGAGCTAGGGTTTTCGATAGAGTGAGAAAATATGAGGCGAAAAATGCCAGTTTTGAGAGGCTTATATATGTCTGTGAGAGTGAATCAAACTAGGGTTTGTTTTTGTGATAATCCTATATTTGCATTTATATTTAATGTTAATTACATTTTAACCCCTTACACTTTCATTTCTATACAAATTTCCATGTGTGACAGAGGTATGGATAATGTGACATACCAATTCATTAATATTTTGATATATGTGTGTGTATTATATTTGAAATTAACTAATAACAACAGATAGAGAAAATTAATGATTAACACATGACATATATTTATTGGATGAGTTAATTGGACAAATCTCATATAAGTTTTTCTTCCCCAAGCATGACTAGGTTTATGTGTCAGGCAATTTTTTTTTTTTTAAAAAATAGAGTCTAATTCTCTTCCTTATATATCACACCCTGATTTCACCCAAAATCTAAATTAAATGTATCCCTTCGGACTGGTACATGTGATATTTTACTTTCATTTCAAAAGTTAAGTTAATTAGACTATCATTTAGGATAATAAAGGAAAATATCTATAAATGCAATCACAATAAGAATGATTATTGTTTTATTTACTATTTGTTTTTTAATTATATAAATGAATTTAATAATTTTTTTTTAAAAAGCAAGGTCTAATTCTCTCCCTTATATATTAGAGCCTCATCTCATTTCACCCAAAATCTAAATTAAATGTATCCCCTTAGACTTATACATATGATATTTTAATTCAACTTCCAAAATTAAGTCAATTAAACTATCATTTAGGATAATGAAGGAAAATATTTATAAATCCATTCACAATTAGAATGATTATTGTTTTATTTTTATTTTTTTATGAATTATATTAACGAATTTAATAATTTTTTTTTAAAAAAAAGTAAGTTCTAATTCTCTCCCTTATATATTACAACCTCATTTCACCCAAAATATAAATTAAATGTATCCCATAAGACTTGTACAAGTGATATTTTACTTCCAATTCAAAAGTTAAATTAATTAAACTATCATTTAGGATAATGAAAGCAAATATTTATAATGCAGTCACAATTAGAATGATTATTGTTTTATTTACTATTTTTTTTATTAATTATATAAATCTATATTATAAAGCACAATGGTGTGGGAGGAAATAGAATGTAACGGATGGCTAGGATTAAAAGAGATAATGTATCCAAATACTATCTTTATGTGGCTTAATTGGCGGCTCAGATCATTTTATTATAATCTAATGGCTGATAAATAATCTTTTCATTATAAAATCTCTATAAAAATGGAAAATGAAAACTATCAAATAAATTAAAGAATAAAATCATTTATTAATGGAAAATGAAAACTACCAAATAAATTAAAGAATAAAATCATTTAATTAAAAAATAAAATCATTTCATTATAAACAAATTAAATAACAGAATCTCAATCTCTTTGTAAATTCTGTAACACCGTACTGTAGGCACGGGCACGCACTAGTGAATTTAATAATTTTTAATACTTTATTTTGCTTTTTTTTTTCCAATATATAGATATATATTTTACAAGTTATGATATCATAAAATCACTTTTAAAATTTAATCCAATCTCTCAAGAATGTATTAAGTTTCTCAATTTTAAATGAATCTATGCAAGTCCTCGTTCTCTCCCAAGCCTCAAATAGTGACTCTGACTCATGATACTTGAAGCAGGTGATCTTAATCCTTACTCTTGATGTCCTTACTGGTAAAAAAAAACGCTCTGAATATACAGAATTTTATATTTAATTTTTTTAATTGCTTTATATATGTTTAAACTTTAAATTTGTTAAAAAAAAACAGAGAGAAAGAAAAAAGAAATAGTTATTATTTTACAGCTTTTTGATGTTTAGACAATGAATATGGGAGTATTCAATTCTTCACATTATTATTTGTTATTTGTTTACCTAGTCATCTTTTTATATCGAGTTGCGTCTGTGTGTATTCATTAGTTTTCCTTTATCATTGGGTCTTTCTTTTATCGTAGATTTGAATCTTTTGATTAGGTGTTAGTGTTGGGGTGAATCCGGATTTCCTAGAGTCGGATCGGAGCTCCGCGCATAGACTCGGCCGGCGGTTCGGTTCCGGTTCGGAACCGAACCGAACCGGCCGGTTTCCGGTTCCACACTTAAGTGGAACCGGAACCGTAAACCGAACCGGATACCAGTTTTTTTTTTTTTTTTTTTTAATAATAAAATTTAAAAAATAGAAAAAAAATTTATAATCGCAATGTTTTTTCAAACCATCACATCATTTTTATAGAATCTTTTTTATAAAATTCTCTTAACATAGAATCTTTTTTATAACCTAACTCTTGGCTAGTGCTTTCTTTATATAAGCGATGTGTGATATTTGTTATTTGGCTATTGTGTTCCACATCGCTTATATGAAGAAATCAATAACCAAGAGTTGGTTATAAAAAGGATGTGGACATTCATGTTTTAGTATTGCAATTTTAAACCTCATTATTATTAATAAAAAAAAATGAGATTTACTTGTGGAACCTTACGGTTCCAAGTATTTTTTTTTTTTTTTTACTTTCGGTTCCAACCAGAACCGTATGGTTTCAGTTGGAACCGTTCGGTTCCAGCGGTTCCAACCGGTTCGGTCATGGTGAGAACCCTAACCGAACCGGTCAGGTTCCTGACCGGTTCGGTTCCGGTTCCGAACCGGAACCTTGGCCGGGTCTATCCGCGCATGTATATATTTTAAAAATAAATGAGATATTCTATTTTATTTTGAGTTCATAGGAAAAAATCTGAGACGATTCGTAGTCAAGAAGCATCGAAAAAGGGATTTGAAAACCCGATATTCACTTTCAGCGCGTGCGCATCTCACGATCCTGTGGGCACGTGCTGCGCTTGCGCGTGCACGCAGTGTGCTTTCCCAACCCACAAATTTGCCAGAGAGCTGGAAAATTCTGGAGTTTTCACCCAAAATCGATCACTTCCATTTTTTTCCAATCACTTCCGAACACCAAAAATCTAATTTTTAACATAAAAAACCAACATAAACATATGTTAAAAATATCTTAAACAATTAAAGAACAAAAATTATATTTTTCAAAATATCAATTTTTTTTACAAAATATAAATATATTCAAAATACATATTAAATATATTTGAATCTAAAATACAAACCAAACACGAATCCTACAAAGAAGTGACACTTGAACAATTCTAAGTCACTTAAGGGTGGTCAAGTGATTTTAAAATAGTTATCATAGTTCTAAACTTTTATCTGGCCTTCAAAACTCCAACTTTTGTGTTCCAACTTCCACGTCCAACATACACAAAACTTGACTCAATCACAACCATATTGTGTTTCTATGCTTCTAAAGCATTTATACACAAATTTTTAACTTTATTTCAACTTCAATATATTTTATTATGCATCAAATACATAATACATTACCATATGCTTCCCTAATGATACCAAATCATTAATGAAAAAAATAGCATAAAGAGAGCATCGAAACTTTACTTGGCAAGCTTGCATGAAAGATCAAATCATCAAGATCTCTACTTTAGTTTAATGTTGTAGAGAACTTCAAAAGTTCTCCTACGATTAGATTAGGTTAATCTTATCTTTTATGGTTGAACTTATTTTTTATTTTATATTAATAAAAGTATATTCAACTTTATGGTGGGCTTAATCTCATTTATTCAAATATGCATATTATGTGTAATCTAATAATTATGTTTTACAACTTGACTAATCAAATTAAATCAAATGCATGCACACCTATTAATATATATTTTGTCATTACTAAAATATCCACCACTTGTAAAGAAATTTATGAAATTACAATAATGCTCTTAAGTGATTGTTTATTTAACAATTAAATTAATTTGGTTAATTTAATTAATCTCAATTGATCAAGTAAATAATCAATGTTATCCAATAATATTTAATTATTTTAATTTATAATTTTAAAATAAAATATTATCTATTATCAAACATGATTAGCTACCCAAGTGCTCAACGAGTATACTTCATATTGTGGGATTCTCTAAGTTCAGACACATTCGTCATATGACCCTAACTCATATGTACGTAATTCAGCCACCTCCAAAATTACAAAGAACACGAACGATCTTTCCAAACTATATAAGTCGAGGTTATCACATACATTTAACAATCCTTCTATCGTAGCTTATCTGAGTTGTGCTTAGGAAACATAGATCATACCATCAAGTTTCCAAGGTACACATCTCATATTGTCGATATGTTCACAGTTCTTTATAACTAATCATAACATTATTTCTGATGTATAAACGATCAACCCTAGATGATCGGCTTTGGCCAAGTCTTAGGAATTGTGACTAATAAACGTGGAAACCTAAACCTGTTATGGTACACATTCAAGCTGACAGATTCTATCTTGATATGTATCGATTAATGAATGCATCGGTCCACACCCAACGAACATCTAACGGTCAGACCACGAAAGTTCTCTGACATACATGTCATCTAAGTGTGGATGATCATTCATAAAATCAATGTTATCCTATAGTCAAATGATCACATATGCTACTCGACTTGAGGAGATTCCTAGTGACGGTGGCGAGTGTAGATATTATATTTTTACATATAGCCCAATGATGATTCTTACAATGATACCCCTTGAAAATTAGGAAAATTATAAGATGAGTGCCAAGAAAGAAAAGAGCTTCTGGGAATATAACCAATAGCTAATCGGACATCACGTATACCAGTTACCAAATATACGAGATCTGATTGTGGTCGGCTGGATATGGAATTCAAATTTAACATTCGGTTGTATTAAGGTAGTCTACGCACGTGCAAATTATCAAAAGCTGAAGTTATGGACTAATTAATGGTCGGCTGGACTTACATTTAAATTATACGTCCGATAGGATATATATCGAAACATTACAATCTACAATAACACCATACAATAAGGAGACCAGGAAGGGATTCTATCTCCTATTCTATTTCTAGGTACCTCCTTAGTACCTCAAAAAACCATTTAGAATCCATGATAAAGAAGTCGTGAAATTTTGAAACAGTAATCCTTGAGAGAGAGAGAGAGAAAACATTTTCTGATTCATAGAAAGTCTTCATTTCTAGCGCGAATCTAGCAACAAACCCTATCCCTCGCCACTTCATCATAGACCAATATTTCCACTTTCACTAACAGAAAGGCAATGACATTGATAACTATGTCCGACTCAAACATGAGATCCAAGATCTTATCGACAGCCGAAAAATCCATGACCCAGAAAAGAATGAACCCAACACAAATAAAAACCCGTTACCTAACCACCATGTTGTACCACCACCCAACTATATGATCAAATTTGGCCTACACGAAGACGATGTCCTAAAAATGTTCCACCAGCAGGCCTATATTATAGGAATATGAGATAACAACGATAGTGAAATCAGCGAAAGTGATAAATTTTGGGAAGACTTCTCTAGTGGTGGTGAGAAAGAAGTCAAATGAATGACGTGGAGTGGCCGAGTTTACAATGATGCCATTAAGAAAAGAGAAGAAGAGGAAGAGAAAGAAGGGAAAGAAAAGAAGGGGAGGATATTGTGCTCCAACAACGAAAGGAAACCCAAGCATAGATTAACATATGTGAATTATTGTATTCATCCCAGAACACATGAGGGCTATGGTTTAATCCATAGGAAGAATTATGGTTCCAGCTGACACAAATCCAACAACAATCATTCGGTCTATTCAGAAAGAAAGTAAACATATCATCACCTTCTCCGAAGAAGAGCTCTCGATGGAGGTGCGAAATTATAATCGCCCGTTATTCATAAAAGCTGAAGTCCAGCCGGAGGAACTGATCCTCTCTGATATGACAATCAAGGCTTACGATGATAGTAAGTGAGGTGTTAAATGCATTTTCATGGCAATGGTTAAATTGGACCCGATCGAAGATGAGGTAGAATTCACGGTGCTCAACATTCCAGCCACTTTCATATTACTTTTGGGGAGGCCCTGGTTTTATAAGCTTTGAGGGTACCTCCACACTACAACAAGTCATCAAGTTCCCCCATGAAGACAAAGTTATAACTATTGAGGCATAATTTGGCAACGCAGTGGCCACGTTGGAAGTCCAGCAAGAAAATCAGAATCGATTAGACAAAAGTTATGGACAAACGAGTGAGAAAATAATTAATTGGAAAATCCAAATGAGCCAATTAATGACAAGAGTACCATTGCAATAAAACAACTAATATATTCATGCACCTACTAATGGAAATTGCTAATATTTTATTGAAATAAAAGTTCAAAATGTTCATGAAATGCAAAGTGGTGAAAAATAAAAAAAAATCATGACAAGTATGCAGAAATCATCTTTTTTGCTTCTTCGATTCCGGGCCTGAGTTGGATCGATCGGTAGGAGGGTCATGTCTATTTGATACACTAGAAGACTCAAGGGTAGTAATAATCTAGATGCAACGCTGAGCCCACTTATCACGAAAGCGGTCTAGCAAATGACAAGACACAGGAAAACCTTGGAAAATATGCCTCTCAGTGGCAAGAAGTGGGGAATGCCCATATTGCCAACAAATCCTGGCTAGACGATAGAATGAACTAGCGGAGGAGGCTTGGGAGAGGTACGCAGTGAAATTACTTTGGTAACATGGCTAAGACTTTATTAAGAGCCCATCAATGAAATCTCTGCGTCGGATACTTGATGCAGTCATTCTGTCCATGCGTCGCAAGAAAGGTTCTTCTTTACCATAGCACGTATTAGATGATGTTGTGGGCCATAAGAAGTTAGATGGAAACTCGTGGATGAGTAGCTCTAAGTTGAAAATTCGAAAGGATGATCTAGACAAAATATGGGGCATACCTGCAAGAGTAGAGGACTTCCTAGAAATCGATTGGCAGAATTTCATTTAATTCCTTCCAAACCCTGGAGCGTCTCAGGCAAGATAACATTAGAAGGATCATAGCCACACCTTATACCTTGAATAATATGGAGCAGCCGGTAATCACCTCTCCCACTATCATGACCTGGCAACAAGTATCGGGCCAAGATGCAGAATATAACCACACTCTTCTAAAGGTGGGATCCAATCTCTATGTTAGAAGCGACATCCAGTAGTACAGTCAGTTCGATAAATGGAGGGCAATGCATTACTTTCTCCAACTCATCAAGGATGAAAAGAAAAGCTTTAGAAGCCTCATAGGGGTCGTGTCTTTTGGAAAAGGGTATTTCTAATGAAGTAGATGGAGAAAATTGTTGACATAGGATGGAAGCAAATTCCGCAGGAAAGGGCTCACATCTCGTGAATATGGAAACAAAAGATGTGGTTTTAAACATCCCAAAATATTGAAGTACTTTCAGGAAGACACAATCTATTTTGACTCAATAAAGATAACATAATGCAGAGAGTTGAGCCAAATCTGAGGGTGACCAGTCAGACTCTGCGCGAATGAGAGACACAATAGGATCTTACAGAGGGCGAGCCATAAAGACAACTATGGGGATTGAACAGTGTCCTGATATATAAAAATACGACCAGATATATGAAAGGTCGGCCAGATATTGATTTAGTGGCGGGAGATTCCCAGAGAATGAGAGAGATAAAGCGAGAAAAAGACGACTCAGAAGGCACACATAGGTGAAAAATGGTAAGAGAAAGACTTTTCAATGTTGAAAACAAGACAAAAACAAGGCTTATATAGAGGAACTAAAAGGCGAATCGTATGAGGACATAAATCTCACTCCCAGAATAAATCTTACTCCCATGAGACAACGAAGTGTGTTTGGCCGAAGATTCACTAATGTCCGAAAGAATGACCAAATGTTTATTTTTAATATCCGACCAGACATCTGTTAAATAAGGCTGGACGTTGTCCCCATCTAGAAGCAAGATGAAGTCCAACCAGAGGATCGTGAAGGGTTGTTAATGTGATTGAAGAATTGTAATAAATAAAAGACAATTGAAGAATGAAAATATTTTCATTTATTAAATTTAAAGTTTGTACAAGAAGTGTTCAAAGTCATCATCATAATACAAAATTGCTCTAATACAAAAAGAGAAAATACGGGCTGTCATACTCATTAGATTATCCTAAGTCTTCCCCCTTATCCATTCAGGTATGCCATAAGGTTCTCCCCCTCGATCTTTAGGCTGAATAACATGGAAAGCGGAGGAGAGACTGTAACTCTACGGGCCTGGAGGCCCAAATTCCAATGCCACTTGCGTTCCCATAGGTACCAAAGTCTCTGATTGGTACCCATAAGTAGTAGGTGCAGACCATTCTTCCAAAAAGATAACCGAGTAGGCTCTAGGAAAGCATGGATCGGGGTCCCCCATCAGGCCAGAACAATCTAAAAGAATGGAGAAGATGAGTCAGTTCGATTAATCAGAAACAGAATTAAGCAGAATTAAGAAAAGAGAAAGAATAAGACATACCTCATCCAAGTTCAGTGCGCTCCGATGTCATGGGACTCCAAGGATCCCATGGTAGACTTGGCCCACCGGGAAAACTCGGGAACAACACTATCTCTCAGGAGATCTGGAATGGTCGTGCTAAGATGCTAAACTTATATATACAGCCCGTGATAATAAGGCAAAATCGAGATTATTCAACAATCGCACAGGAAATGAACTAGAGTGAAGAAGTATACCTCTATCAAGAAGCCGTAGCCCTGAACGTATAGGCTGCCGCAACAACTCCAGTCAAGACCTTGATAGAGAGCCACAAGAGCATGAGAACCCCAATCTCACTCAGGCACAATGTCCAGATTATGGAGTATGGGAGAAGGCAAAGGTCATCAAAACTACCAGCATTAGTGAACATCGTGCACCCAAAAATGTACAACAAGAAGGACCAAACCAGCTGGTCAATCTCCTACTCACCCAAGGCTCCCTCCTATCCCAATAAGTCTGGAGCTCCCCATAAACAATAACCCTCGAGCGGACCCTAGGAATGAATCCTAACCGTCAATCGATCTACTCAGACTAAATGGTGAGAGAGAAAAACTACAGTCAAACTCCAAGAGCTAGCCCTCACAGGGGATGTCCGTCAGAGAGCTGAAATCCCTTGGAGTAATCATCATCTCACCAATTGGAATATGAAAGGTATGAGTGGAGCCCAACCACCTCTCCACCAACGCTTGTAATCACTTCTTGTAATGTTTTTGGGTGTGGGCGGAGATTTAACAGATAAAAGGTGTGAATTTTGTGGTAGCGATCCGAGCCTGGACCATAGAAGAGAGCTTCTTATACCATGTGCAGATACTAGCGAAGTAACCGCTAGCCTTCAAGTGAGAGGCATCCAGCTCCAAAAGATAGAGACATGTTAGGAGAAGGGCATAAATACAAGACAGTGACATGGTAAAAGACCTAAAGAAAAGCCACAATATATGGAAGATCAGCGAAATATCAATATGTGATTCAGTAAGGTCGGTCGAACATCAAAATAATTTTTCCTAATATTGATATACATATGGTCTGATATACATTGTTCAGACATGAAGTAAATAATTAGTATTGGTCGCGTGAAGTTTTGGGGATTACTTGAGTCTACCAACCTAAACTAAAACCTAAAACTAAGTTTGCATGCTTGTTTAGGGCCTAGAAAAGGTCAGCCAGACATAAGACATCCAACCAGATATGTTCATATGGAAGGTTGGATATAAATTAAACTAGGGCCGGACATCGCAGAAAATCCAGCTGGAGGTAAATTATGAATATAAATCCAAAACATGAGAATAAAATAGGGAAAAAAGGACTTACAAGTTCGATGCATGAGCACAAGTGATCCCATAGAGCCAAAAGTGTTGGTGTGGCACCCCCATATTTGAGGCCGAATGACTTTTGACTGCTGAAGGCGCGATCCAAGCTGAAGATGAAAGGTAGATGTATATCCTCGGGGCCTCGATTGGGAGCGGGAAGACTTACTGGTTCCATTGGTAAAGAATATAGCTTGAAATGATCGCTGGAGATTTTGGGTTTTGAAAATGGAGGTCCTTGGAAAAAAAAAGGTGGCGAATGAGGGAGATGCCTTCCTATTTATATTCTCGAAGGGTATCAGGTCAGACATAGATAACATTAATATCCGAATGAACATGAATAAAGATACCAAATCCGATCGGATATTTTTTGGAAGGTTTTAGAGCCAGATACAACTGTAGAGTATTGAGGCCTTGTCAGTCGTGTAATGCATCCAAAAAAACCCGCAGCCAGAGCCCGCCTAAAAGAGAATATTAGAATACAAAAACCCTGTAGGGGAAGCTCCAAAGATAAAATGTAAAAGATGGGGACTCCATGGCGAAACCATCATCAACATAAGGAATTGAAGCTTCTCAGGACATGAGCTTTGAAAATAAATTGTGGAAGTGACAACTCCTGTTGGATAACAGAAATTCATGATCATGGCAAACCACTGCTAAGGATTCATAAGAAAATTTTGGTTGAAACACCATGGTTTCTTTGAAAATAAAGACTTAAGATAAACTAGACAATGTCATCTACAACTTGGGGAAATACGGTCAAAGCACCTCAACCGATCAAAACATTGGAGAAATAGAGGGTCCATCTTATATCAAAATTCCAGACAAGGGTCGAAGCACCTCACAACAGATCGAGGCATCAGGGGACCGAGGGTCCAACAACTACCAGAACGAAGATCGAGCCATCTCATAAACGATTGATGTTGAACAATTATTACCCATAGCTTCACTATTTGTAAAAGACATGGTATTCTTTGTACAAATTAACTATGTGACAAAAGAAATTGCTCTTTTATCATTTGTAATTAGATTACTTGGATATATAAATGATAAGAGCCCATATGATTAATACCAGATTAATAAGATATGAGACAATATTAATCCATGAAAAGTTTAATCATTAAATATCCCTAGTCGTAGAATTATCGAGACTGGCCATCGATAATGCGGAATAGACTAGTATTGCACTTGTGCACGTTATAAAAGCTTAACGACATAGTTCTCATATATTTAAGTATTGGATACTTATGTAAGTGTGATAGGAGGTTCTGTTAACCGTTGGACCGGGAACATCTTCACTCTGGATAGACCCCTCGGAATCCCATTGGAGTATGACTATGTGTCTATGGGAATCCGAATCGGGGTAGGTGTATTTGGTCTTAACCTGAGACTTGCATCGCTAATACTTGCGACAATCAGTATACTTTGGTTTTGGTCATCCGGGGCTTTAACAGGTTCTGTGTACGCCACTTCTGGGAATACTGAGAATCGTAGTGTGTTGGGTGTGATGTCAAGATGGAAGTATCACTTCAGTCATATGGAGAAGATGATCACGCAGGGATACAGAACTGATACTCTTAAATGCTGTAGCTATCGGGATAGTATGACTAGGTCATGATTATCCGATTACAGAGACTAGTTGCTAGTGATCCGATATATGCTTCGTACGGGGCAAACACAATTCCAGCCCCAGGCCTAGCATGTGACATCCGATACTGGATCGTTATACGCAATACACTGTATACTACGCCTGATAAAGTTTACATATTCTTTGTTGAATATTTCTGGAGAATTGGGTAGGCACGGTGCTTTGCTAGAAGCCAACCATGTCTTGTAAATCGGTAAGAACGTGGTACAAGGTACACATGTATTCGGATAGTCCGATGACCGTATTTACTGCCAACATATCCAGGGATCTCTTGGGTCGCTTCCCAAAGATTCACCGATGATATTTGACTCGAACAGAATTAATCTGGGATTAATTATGAGAGAGAAAATTAATATGGTATTAATTACGAAAATAATTAATATGGGATTAATTAACAAAGAGAAAATTAATCTGGGATTAGTTAGGTCATGAATTAATCTGGGATTAATTCGTGAAGAAGAGAGAACGCGATTAATTTTAAATTAATCGATAAAATAAATTTAATAGTTAAATTGAATTTTTCTATTTAATTTATTTATTTGGGCTAAAATAATATATTGGATATATTAATTGAAATTGGATTTCAATGCGGAATTAAATTGGATTTTAATTCAAGTGAACGAATTAATTTAGAATTAATTCGTAAGTGAATTCCGTAATAATTTTGCGAGACATTATTATTTAATTAAATTCGATTTAATTACGTTGCGATGGAAAATTTGTTTAATCGGATTAAACGAAACCGAGCCCAAAGTGTGTTAAGCAACCCAACTTGAATTATGAATTTAAGTGTGGGACCCACCAACTTACATCAACAAGTCACTTGAGTGATGGAAGTGGTTGGGAGCTTTTAAAGCTTTCTTGTCCAACACACTTTGCCTTTTTGGAAAAAGTATATACAGTTTTTGAATTATTGTTTTTGGCATTAGTTTTTAAAAAACTAAAATTATCAAAACAACTTCATATCTCTTCTCCCTCCTCTCCCCATGGCCGAACATCTTGCTTCTCTTGGAGAGCAATTTTTCTTTCAAACTTTGCTCATGCTAGCACATAAGGAGTCAAGTGAAGGTGATAGGGAAACTCACCCGAGAGTTTGGAACTCGATTTCAAGCTCCGAGCTACTATATCCAAAGGAATTTTGAAATCCTAAAATCGATCAAGGTGAGTTTTTTTCGCAACTTTCTTTGATTAATCACACACAAATCACGCTTAGAAGATCCTTGGCATGTGTAGGACACTAACAATGGTATCAGAGCCATCCTAAGTTTGATTTGAATTCTAGGATTTATATACTTTAATTTGGGGATTTTTTTGTTTGGAGCATGATTTGCCTAAATTGGTTGTTTGGTTGTGTTTGAATGATGATGAATTGATTTGTGCAGCTTTGATTTTGTGAAAAATGATTGGATTAATTTTCCCCAAATATACCACATGGCCGAATGCACCATAGATAGGACTCATGGTGATTTTTAAAAAATTAGACAATTGGATCTGTTGTTGGCATGAAATGTATGTTAGATGTTGATTTAATTGGATTGAAATCAAATTGCATGATAATTTCCTTGCCAAAACCGTGAGCCTAAGCATGTTTAATGGATTGATTTTGCTTCAATTTGTGTTGGACATGAATTGGAATTAATAAGCATGATTAATTGATTTAATTAGTGTTTTGGAAAAATTAGATTAGTTGATTGATTATGTTAATTGCACTTTAATTAATTTAATATGTAATTAATAATGTCTTAATTTAATTTGTTGTAATTGGGCTTAATGGGCTTGGTTGGGCCAAGTTGGTTTAGGACAATTGGGTTGGATCCAATTGGGCCTAAAACCATTTCCATACAGTCCAAATATGACTTTTTGGGCCTTTAAAATTTAATTGGTCCTAATGGGCCTAAATTGATTTTTGGTATATGGTGATTCCTATTTGGGCCTTGGCATCTTGGGTTTGATCCATAATGGCCAAAGCTCATGCCTAAAGAATTAATTAAAAGCCCATTGGACTTTAATTGAATAGTATTGGATACTAATTGGGCATTTGAGACCCATTAAGATTGGATTTGGAATCCAAGTCTAAAAGGCACTATTAAAAGTGTAATTATTTAATTTGGAATTAAATAAGAATTAGTATTGGATACAATTTAAATTTGATTTAAAATTGTAGTTCGATATAATTCAAGAATATTTACTTTGAGTATTTATTCTTAAACGAGCGGCAAATCAATCGTTGTTTGAACATTGGATGATCATTAATTCAAAGATTAATTAATTGGATTATATTGATTGAATCCATGCTTTGTGTGAATACTTGGATGTATTTGTATGAATAATGTATATCAGATGGATATTAGAAGGGCGATGGCAATTTTGGAAATTGTTGTAATAAATTTAGAATTTATTTAAATTGGACCTGCGTGTCCAGCCTATTATCTCTATTCTCTTTGTATTTCTCTTCTCACCAATTCCCCTCAATGCAAATGAGGTTTCTTTAATGTATTATGTAATTGGGTAGAAGTAATAATAGTGCTAGCAAGAGAGAGGAAATGGAGAGATTTGTTCTAGAAACAAATTTGTTATATATCCTCCGTATATCATTATAATTTATTTCGTGCCTTATTATGCTTTTAGAATGCATGCTTAAGGGTGTATGATGAGACCTAATCAAAGATAATAAATTGGTTGCCAATTACGCGAAAAACCCTTATCAAATATTAAGCGTTTTTCCTTCCGTTGAGTGGTTCTCTCTCAAGATCCAAGATTGGCATTGGTTTGTTAGCCAAAGTCAAGATCAATGTCCATCACATATGTGTTTGAACCACAAAAGCTTTGTTCTATATCGCATGTCTTGGGCGGTTGTGACTTGTTGGCCAAAGTCAAGGTCACTTCTAGCTCATCGACGTCGATTACGAAGCCTTCCAATTGTCAATGGGTCGCGATTAACTGGAATCATTAAGTTTGTTGAGCCAAAAACAAGGCTTAGTTGATTCAGAGGAAAAAAGTTAGGAAATATATTGGATATATTTACATATATTGGATATATGTTTCAGACTTGGAAGTCCACCTACCGAATCTAGGAATTGGATGGGATCCAATTGATCTTAGAGATCTACCTAGTTAAGTTTCATACAGCTTGTTGGCCAAAGTCAAGGTTGTGTGTGATTTAACGGGATCCTAGCCCACTAGGAAACTAGGTTTCCCAAGTACTCCACAGAGGGTTAGAGGCTCGCCGAAAATTAGTGGGAGGCAAGTATTAAATTTACAATTTCATTTAAATACTTGCCAATACGTGCTCTTTTATTTTATTTATCGTTGTTATAAATATATTGGTTGGACTAATATTAATATTGATTTCTTTGAACAATTAGATTGTACAAGACACTGCTCCACTTGTAGTTAGTCATATAGTTGGACTATAGTAACCATTACATTTTGAGTGTACCCAAAATCATTGATTGGATAGTTGAACTATTGCAATCGAGATGGCTGGAAAAATTAGCGTCAAAGGACATAATCCTGGGTGAAAATGTATTTAATGACGTAAATTTTCCAGATTGGGAAATGAATCTCAGGAAAGTCCTGGAAGTTGAGAAGTTACTCTATTGGATAGAGAAACCTCTCGGGCCTGAGCCCGAAATTGAGCAAATAGTAGAGCATGTGCTTTAGAAGACTCATTGTGATGATAACTTTAGTGCTCAATCTGTTATGTTGCCTCAATGACTCCTTAATTTTGTCGTCAGAACTAAGGATTAGATCCTTATACCATGATGTTGAAATTAAAGGATCTTCATAGATATAACCTTAGATCTTAGAAGTACGAATTGAAAAATGAAGCTCTTTCACCGCGTATGTCATAGGGTACATCTGTCGAGCACTAGGTGTCGCAGATGATTGCTGACATCGAACAGCTAGGTTAGCTGGGCATTACCTACGAGGCCGAGACTTCCATAGATTTGATCTTACAGTCTCTACCCGGAAACTGAGGCAGGTTTATCATAAACTAAGAGAAAAATCTTGGAGAGTTAATGGCTATACTCAAGGAGGAAGAGCCAGAGCTTCCAAAAAGGCAAGAAACGCAAGACGTATTTTAATCCGACATCCCAGAAGGCCGAGGCTTGGCCGAAGGCTTCTGGGGGTGTGAAGAAAAAAAGCAAAGGCAAAATCGTCATAGTCTTCTGGGAAGACAAATGACATATCCCAAGACGTCTGCCTATATTGTGGCAAACGAGGTCACTAGAAGCGGGACTGCCGTATAGACAAAACAGACATGAAGGAAGTGAAGGCGAGCAAGGCTCCGACTTCAGATATGTTTATTATAAACATGTCCACTACTAGTTTTAAAAATGGATTTTGATACTGGATGTGGTACATACATATGTACTGATGTGTGGGATCTGCTGATTAGCAGGAGACTGGCTTCAGATGAGATCGACCTGCGAGTCAAAAACAAGATGAGAGTCGATGTTTTGGCTGTGGGAACCTATGTTTTGGAACTGCCCTTAGGGCATGTACTTAAATTACGAAACTGTTGTAATGTACCTGGTTTTACTAGAAACATTATCTCTATATCTGGTTTAACTCATTGCGGGTATACCTTTATGTTCCAGAACACTGGGTCATTTGTTTATAAAGATGATATTGAGAAATACACATGAGAACTGAATAACAGTATTTATATTTCGAATATAAATGAATCTCAAACATATAACATGACAAACAAAATGGCTGAAACTGAGTAAATCAGATGAGACTTATTAGTGGCATTGTTGTCTAGGACACATTAACAAGACTCGTATATCAACACTTTCGAAGAGTGGATACTAGGACAAATTTGATCCTAATTCAAATGATGTCTGTGAATCTTGTTCATTAGGCAAAGTGCCTAAAATGCCTTTTAGCGGTAAAGGTGTACGAGCCACCGAGCTGTTAGCTCTCTTTCATAGTGACGTAAGTGGGCCCATGTCTAGCTAAGCTAGAGGTGGATTTGAATACTTCGTAACCTTTACGGATGTTGCATCGCGTTATGGTTATGTGTATCTTATGAAACACAAATCAGAAACTTTTGATAAATTCAAAGAGTTTCGACACGAAGTAGAAAAACAGACGTGCAAAAGTATTAAGATATTACGGTTGGACCGTAGTGGAAAATACTTGAGCAATAAGTTTCTCGATTACTTGAAAGAGTATGGTATTCTTTCACAGTGGACTCCTCCCAGAACACCTCAATTGAACGGTGTGTCCGAACAGAGAAACCGAACTTTGTTGGACATGGTAAGGTTAATAATGAGTCGCACTGAGCTACCAATTTCCTTCACAGGATACACATTGAATAGTGCAATACTTATTTTGAATAAGGTTCCGACAAAGTCTGTTGGATAGACTCCGTATGAAATATGGACAGGAAAGAAATCGGGTTTCTCATTCCTGAAGATTTGGGAATGCTGGGCATACGTTAAACATTTGGATGGTACCAAACTAGAACCCAAATCGGATAAGTGCCGATTTGTAATTGGTTACCCTAGGGAAACCAGTGAATATTACTTATACAACTCATAAGAGAACAATTTTTTGTTGCTCTCCATGCGGTTTTCCTAAAAGGAATTCCTATATGTAGTGATAAGTGGGAGAAAAGTAGAACTCGATGAAAATCGGAGTGATATTGTTCCTGACACCGAATTTCTAACGGAACATAAATAGTTCATCAAGGATGAGACTGTTCCATAACTTCTAATACACAAGAATCACGTAAGTCGAAGAGAGTCAGAAAAAAACCAAAGAGGTATGGGTTTCTGATCTCACCTCATGGAGATATTAATCTTATTGAGGATAATGAGTCGGCTACATATGAGGTAGCGATACAAGGTATCGACTCCGCTATATGGCAAATTACCATGAAGTCTGACATGGATTCCATGTATACAACCAAGTTTGGACACTGGTTGATGTAGCAGAAGGCATTATGCCTATTGGTAGCAAATGGGTCTTCAAGGTGAAGACTGGCATGGATGTCAACATACAAACGTACAAAGCTAGGCTTGTAGCGAAAAGGTATCGTCGTCAACATGGTGTCGATTACGAGAGAACGATTAATTTGGAATTAATCGATAAAATAATATATTCGATATATTAAATGAAATTGGATTTCGACGCGGAATTAAAATTAGATTTTAATTCGGGCTAACGAATTGATTTAGAATTAATTTGCTAGCGACGTGAATAGTAATTTTGCTAGGCATGATTATTTAATTAAATTTGATTTAATTACGTCGCAACGGAAAATTCATTAATTCAGAATTAGCGAATCCGAGCCCGGGAGTGTTTGCGGGACCACTCATATTTTGAATCAAGTGGGGCCCACAAGTCACATCACGCGTCACATCATTAGTCATTCTTGTGATTGAGACCTTGTCACTTTTGTGATTGATGGGAGTTGTTGAAAGGCTTTAATACCTTGTACCAAATTTTGAATTTGGTAAATGGTATTTGTTTTTTTTGGAAAAAAAAATACACAACAACACACCTTCTCTCCCTCTCCCCTCCTCACGGTTTTGAACCATCTCCTATCTCTCAATCTCACGGCTTGGAAGCCATTTTTCTCTCCTTGGCCGAGAGTTGCAAGAAGACTAATGGAAGATTTGTAGCAAATTTTTCATGGTGCTAGCACACTTAAGAGTCATTCCAGGTGATAGGGAAACCCATTCATAAGCATGGAATCTCAAATCAAAGCTTGGAGCTTGAAGATAATGTTGGACAGTTATGACCCATAGCGTCACTATTTGTACAGATCATGGTGTTGTTGTACAAATTAACTATGTGAGAAGGAGATTGCGCTCTTATCATTTGTGATTAGATCACCTAGATGTATAAATGAAAGGAGGTCCCTATGATTAGTTCCTGGATTGAGATGATATGAGACAATATCATTCCTCGAAGGATTAATCATTAAATATCTCTAGTCGTAGTATTATCGAGACTGGACATCGATAATGCGGAATAGACTAGTATTGCACTTGTGCGCGTTGTGGGAGCACAACGTCATAGTTCTCATATATTTAAGTATTGGATACTTATGCAAGTGTGTAGGAGGTTTTGTTACCGATGGTGCGGAAACAGCTTCGCTCTGGATAGACCCCTCAGAATTCCATTGGTAGTATGACTATGTGTCTATGGAAGTCCGATATCAGGGTAGGTGTATTTGGTCTTAACCTGAGACTTGCATCGCGAATACTTACGACAATCGGTATGCTTTAGTTTTGGTCGTCCAGGGCTTTAACAGTTCTATGTACGCGTCTGCTGGGTATATTGAAATCGCAGTGTATTGGGTGTGATGTCAAGACGGAAGTATCACTCCAGTCATAGTGGAGATGATGTCACGTAGGATACGGTACTAGTGCTCTTAAGTACTGCAGTCATCGGGATATTATGACTAGGTCATGTATATCCGATAATAGAGACTAGTTACCAGACATCCGACATGTGCTTCGTACGGGGCAAACACATTCCAGCCCCAGGCAAAGCACGTGACACTCGATACTGGATCGCAATACGCAATACTACGTATACTACGTCTGACATAGATTATATATTCCAGTAAGAATATTTATGGAGAATTGGGTAGGCACGGTGCTTTGCTAGAAGCCAACCATGTCTTGTAAATCGGTAAGCACGTGGTACGAGGTACGCACGTATTCGGATAATCCGATGACCGTATTTACTGCCAACATATCCAGGGATCTCTTGGGTCGCTTCCCAAAGATTCACAGATGACAGTTGATTTAAATTAGAATTAATCTGGGATTAATTAAGAGAGAGAATTAATCTGGGATTAATTAAGATGGAGAAAATTAATCTGGGATTAATTGAGGTATTATTTAATCTGGGATTAAATGTGTTCGGAAGAGAGAGAACACGATTAATTTGGAATTAATCGGTAGAATAAATTTAATAGTTAAATTTGATTTTTCTATTTAATTATTCGTATGGGCTAAAATTAATATATCAGATATATTAATATGAATTGGATTTCGTTACGAAATTAAAGTCGGACTTTAATATGAACGAACGAATTAATTCGTAAACGATGTTCGTAATATATTTGCGAGGCATCTTTATTTAATTAAATTAGATTTAATTATTTAGCGACGAAAGTTCGTTTAATCGGATTAAACGGATCCGAGCCGCGACAATTGTTCGTAGAGATATTTTGAATTTTGAATTCAAAATGGTGGGGCCCACTTCACACATATCACACATGTGAAGTGGTGGTTGGAAAGTGGTTGCCATTTATGCCAAAACCACTTACTTTCCAACCACTTGGTTTAGGTGAAATCAAATTACCCCAACTACATGGTTTTGGGTAAAAGGGTAAAACCTTTAACAAAAGCAAAAAGCCTTCGCTCTCTCTTCACTCTACACACTTATAACACATTTTGGAAAATGAAAACCCTAATACTCTCTACAATGGGCGTGAGCCTCTTCCTCCCTTCTCTTTGATTTTGTTGCAAAATCAACAAAGCTAGCACTTGGAGAAATCAACTAAGGTGATAGGGAAACTACTTCAAGAGTTGGAATCATCACTTAAAGCTTGGATCTTGGAGATCTCTTCTCAAAATTTTAAAGCTCAAATCCGTTCATTGTAAGTATATTCCGCAACTTATTTTGAATTTATGGACACTTTTTCTTGCTTATTAGATCCTTGGCATGTTCTAGGAACACTAACAATGGTATCAAGAGCCAATTTTAAGCATGAAAATTTTAGGGTTCATGAGACTAAAATTTGGGGCTTTTATGTTTTGAGCATGATTCTTTCAAATTGATGCTTTGAGCATGCTTAGAATATGATAACTTAGAGTTATGCATGATTAGATTTGAAACAAATCAAAAGAATCAAAAATTACAAATTTCTTCACATGGCCGAATGGTGCACTGTCTTGGACTGCATTTTTTTTTTTTTTGTAACATGAAATAATGTGTTTAAATGCTAGTTTAATTGTTGATTGTTGGTTTGATTAGATTAGAATCAAAGTCAATAATGTTTATGTTAAAATCAAAGAGCATGTTGAGCATGAAATGATGAATTTAGGATTCAATTTGTGTTGAGCATGAAATGATGTATTTTGGCTTCAATTTGTGTTGAGGATGAATTGATGGATTAAGCATGATTAATTAAGTTAATTGGTATTTTGGAAATATTGAGTTTAATTAATTAATCATGGCTAATACACTTTAATTAAAATAATTGTGATATTTGGAATATTATAATTATGTTAATAAGCCTTTAATTATGAATTGGGCTAAAAGTGTGTAGTTGGGCTTAATGGGCTTGGTTTGACTAAGTTTGGTTTTGGACTTTTGGATTGGATCCAATTGGGCCCAAAACCAATTCCATAAGGTCCAAATACATCACTTGGCCCTTTAAAGAATTTAATTGGGCCTAAATTGATTTGTTGTCAATAGGGTGATTCCTATAGGGCCTTGTCATTTTGGGTTTGATCCATTATGGCCAAAGCCCATGCCTTAAGAATCAATTAAAAGCCCATTGGACTTTAATTGAATTGACATTGGATGTTAATGGGCCTTTGAGACCCATTAAGATTGGATTTGGAATCCAAGTCTTTAAGGAAAATAAATAAGTGTAAATATTTAATTTGGAATTAATTTGGAATTAGTATTGAATACAAATAAATTGGATTTAAAGTTGTAGTTCAATATAATTCAAGAATACTTACTTTGAGTATTTATTCTTAAACGAGTTTGACTCGCGCAAATCAAATCGTTGTTTGAACATTGGATGATCATTAATTCAAAGATTAATTAATTGGATTAGATTGATTGAATAACATGATTTGTATGAATAAATGAATATGTTGTATGAATAATGTATATCAGATGGATATTAGAAGGGCAATGGCAGTTTTGGAAATTGTTGTAATAAGTTTAGAATTTATTAAATTGGACCTACGTGTCCAGCCTTTTATCTCCTCTCTCAATGTATTTCTCTTCTCACCTATTCCCCTCAATGTAAATGTGGTTTCTTTATTGTATTTTGTAATTGGGTAGAAGTTAGAATAGTTCTAGCCGGGGAGAGGAAATGGAGTGATTTGTTCTAGGAACAATTTGTAACATATCCATCCGTATATCATTATTAATTAATTTATTTATACGCGCTTTATTATGTATTTAGAATGCATGTTTAAGGGTGTATGATGATGAAACCTTAACAAAGATAATAAATTGGTTGCCAATTTGCACACCAAAAACCCTTAAAACATATTAAGCGTTTTTCCTTCCGTTGAGTGATTCTTACTCAAGATCCAAAGTTGGCATTTTTTGTGGCCAAAGTCAAGACCTTTGTCAATTGCGGATGTGTTGAATCATGAGAGTTTTGTTCCATATCGGTGTCTTGTCCAAGTCGTGATTGTTGGCCAAAGTCAAGATCACTTCTTGTCCATCGACATTGATTACGAAGCTTTCCATGTCAATGGGTTCCGCTTAACTGGGATCATTAAGTTTGTTGTGCCAAAGCCAAGGCTTAATTGATTCAGAGGAAAAAAGGTTAGGTAATATATTTGATATATTGGCATATATAAGATATATGTTCGGACTTGGATGTCCACCTACTGGATATAGGAATTGGATGAGATCCAATTGATCTTAGAGATCTACCTAGTTAAGTATCATACAATTTGTTGGCCAAAGTCAAGATTGTGTGTTATTTAACGGGATCCTAGCCCACTAGGAAACTTGGTTTTCCGAGTACTCGACAAAGGGTTAGAGGCTCGCAGAAAAATAGTGGGAGGCAAGAATTAAATTTGCAATATTCGTTTAGATACTTGCCATACGCGCTCAATCAAATATCATTCGTCAAATAAATTAAATGTTAGTTGGACTAATATTTAATAGTTTTTTTAATTAACAGTTAGACTGTATTCAAACTATTTCATTTATAGTTGATTTATATATTGGATTATAGTAATCAATATATATTTGAATTTTACCCTTCAATTATAGTTGATTATATAATTGGATTATAGTAATCAATATATTTGGATTTTACCATCATTTATAATGATTATATAATTGGATATAGTAATCAATATATATTTGATTTTAACCAATAAAATTGTAATAAGTTATATAGTTAGACTATAGTAATCATTACATTAGATTGTACCTGAAATCGTTGATTAAATAGTTGGACTATTAGAATCAAGATTAAATTGAAAGATTAGTGTTTGAAACATTATCCTAGAGAAAATGTGTTTAGACGACTTTAATTTTCAAATTGGGAATAAATTTCAGGATAGTCCTGAAACTAAGAAGTTTCTTTATTTGATAAAATAACATCTTAGGCCTAAGCCCGGAGTTAAGAAAATAGTAGAGCATGATCTTTGGAAGATTCATGTGATGATAACTTTAATGCTTAATCCATTATGCTTGCCATAATGACTCCTTAATTTCTTAATCAGAAGTAAGGATTAGATCCTTAAAGTATGATAATGAAATTGAGGATCTTCATAGATCTATTCTTAGATCTTAGAAGTATTGAATTGCAATAAACAACTCTTGGAGAGTTAATGACTATTCTCAAGGAGACCAAAGTCAAAGTTTGCAATAAGGCAAGAAGCGCAAGACACACCCTACTTCGATATTCTAGAAGGCCAAGGCTTTGCCAAAGACTTCTGGAATATGAAAAGGGCAAAGGCAAAATCATTATAATCTTCTAGGAAGAAAAATGACATATCCCAAGATGTCTGCCTAACTTGTGGCAAACGGGGTCATTGAAGCATGACTGCCATATGGACAAAGCAGACATGAAGGAATAGAAGACAAACAAGGTTCTGACTTCAAATACGTTTGTCATAAATATGTTCAATACTAGTATTAAAATTAGATTTTAGATACTTAGTGTGATACATAAATATGCATTGGTGTGCAGAATGCTATGAGCAGGATACTGACTTCAATTGAGAATTAATCTGCGAATCGGAAACGGGACGAACGTCGCTGTTTCAACCGTAGATACCTAAGTTTAGGAACTACCAGTTTGGGTGTGTACTTAAATTAGGAAACTTTTATAATGTAACTAGTTTGACTAGAAATATTATCTCTATATCGAGTATAACTCGTTGCGAGTATACCTTTATATTCTAGAACACTAAAATGTTTTATTATATAAAGATGATGTTGAGATAAACACATTAGATGTGAATAACATTATTTATTTTGAATATAAATAAATCTCAAACATATAACATGACAAACAAGTAGCTCAAATTGATTTGATCAGATGAGACTTATTTGTGGTAGTGCTGTCTGGGACACATTAAACAAGACTCGTATATCCACACTTTTGAAGAGTGGATATTAGGATGGATTTGATTCCATTCAAATGATGTCTACGAATCTAGTTTATTAGGTAAAATACCTAAAACACCTTTACTTGGTAAAAGTGTAAGTTCCACCGATCTATTAGCCCTATTCATAGTGACGTAAGTGGGCCCATGTCTAGCTAGGCTAGAGGTGGATATGAATATTTCGTGACCTTTACGGATGTGGCATCGCGTTATGGTTGTGTTTCTTTTGAAGAACACAAATCGGAAACTTTTGGAGTTTCGACACGAAATAGACGAACAGATCGGATAAAGTATTAAAACATCACGGTTTGACCATGATGAAAATACTTAAGCAATAAGTTTCTCAAATACTTGAAAGAGTATAGTATTCTTTCAATAAGGACTCCTCACGAAACACGTCAATTTGACGGTGTGTCCGAACGGAGAAACCAAATTTTGTTGGACATGATAAGGTTAATCATGAGCGCTATGACCTACCATTTTCCTTCAAAGGATAAGCATTTAACAGCGCAATACTTATTTTGAATAAGGTTCCATGAAAATCTGTTTGACAGATTTCATATTAGATATGAACAGGAAAAAACTAGGTTTTCTCACTCCTGAAGATTTGGGATGCTGGGCATATGTTTGGATGATACCAAACTAGAACCCAAATTGGATAAGTGCCAATTGTAGGTTATCCTAGGGAAACCAAAGTATATTACGTATACAACTCACTTGAGAACAATGTAATTGTTGCTCACCATGCGGTTTTCCTAAGAGGAATACCGATATGCAGTGGTAAGTGGGAGGATAGTAAAACTCGATGAAATATCGGAGTTATACTATTCAAGGTACCAAGTCCTTAATGGAACACAACAGTTCATTAAGGATGAAACTGTACCAGTAATCTTCGAATACACAAGAACCGCGTAAGTCGGAGAGAGTCAGAAAACAACCTGGGTATGGGTTTCTGATCTCACCTCATAAAGATGTCAATCTTATTGGGGAATACTAACTGACTACGTATGAGGAAGTGATACAAGGTATCAACTCCCTATCATGGAAAAATGCCATGAGTCCGAAATGGATTCCATGTATATCAACTATGTTTGGACATTAGTTGTTGTACCGCAAGGCATTGTGCCTATTGGTACATATAAGTATTCAAGGAAGACATACATGGATGGCAGCATACCAACGCACTGAGCTAGGCTTTTAGCGGAAAGGTATCATTATCAACATTGTTTTGATTACAACGAAATCTTTTACATGTTGCCACGTTAAATCCATTTGGATAATGCTTGCTGATGCTACATGTTTCATTTATGAAATATGGCAGCTGAACCGAAAAATCGCTTTCCTGAAAAGGAAACCTTTTGGAGGATGTTTACAACATCCTGGCGGCTTTGTCGTACCAAAACTAGCAAACAAGGTTTGCAGGTTATTCGATCCATGTTTGGATTGAAGCAAGCATTAGGTTCTTGGAACTATCGTTTTGATGTAATCATAATGGTGTATGATTTGATTCAAAACACATATGATTCTTGTGTATATAAGGAGGTTCGTGGGAGCGCACTGACAATGATGTCCTAAATAATGATGAAATGTCATTTCTTAGAAATGATATTCCCATATTATAATCGGTGAAAGCTTGGCTTTCATGAAAACTCTCCGTAGAATTCTTGGGAGAAACAACCTTTATTCTAGGAATAAAGATCTACTAGGATAGATTTAAAGTTGTTAACACTCTCTGAGAACTCGTACATTGAAAAATGTACGTGACCTGGTGTCTCATACGCTTTGAGCATATGGAGTCACAAACAGGTCAATCCAAGTGATAGTCACTGGATTGATAATAAGAACATTCGTTAGTATCTTAGAGAACTAAGGATGATGTCTTAAACTATAGAGATGGAGAACTTGAAGTGACTGGGATCACTGTTGCAAGTTTCCTAACCGATTAAGCGACTAAAAGTCGTAACAACGGTACTATACAGTTTGAATAACGATACAGTGAGCTAGAAATCTTCCAAGCAAGATGATGTTGCCGAATAAACAACAAATGCGGGTTATTGATGTGGCTGAGGCAGCAATAGAAGCCATCTGGGTCATTAACAAATCTAATTAGATTAGATATAGTTCTGTTAGCAGCTGAGCTAGACTACAACGCAGAATAAAGAATTAATGGTCTCATCAACGATCCAGATATATACTTCGACTATTCATCTGATTCGTTCGGATCATACATCGTGGCGATGTGATGATCAAATAAATTGCATCAGACGATAATCATACAAATTCCCTGACGAAAGCCTTTCCTCAGCAGTTTGAGCGAACAGTACATAGTTCAGGTGTAAGACACTCGAGTGACTGGCTATAGACCAAGTGGGAGATTGTTGGACAGTTATGACCCATAGCGTCATTATTTGTACAGATCATGGTGTTGTTGTACAAATTAACTATGTGACAAGGAGATTGTGCTCTTATCATTTGTGATTAGATCACCTAGATGTATAAATGATAGGAGGTCCCTATGATAGTTCCTGGATTGAGATGATATGAGACAGTATCAGTCCTCGAAGGATTAATCATTAAATATCCCTAGTCGTAGTATTATCGAGACTGGACATCGATAATGCGGAATAGACTAGTATTGCACTTGTGCGCGTTGTGGGAGCACAACGACATAGTTCTCTATATTTAAGTATTGGATACTTATGCAAGTGTGATAAGAGGCTGTGTTTACCGATGGTGCGGAAACAGCTTCGCTCTGGATAGACCCCTCGGAATTCCATTGGTAGTATACTATGTGTCTATGGAAGTCCGATATCAGGGTAGGTGTATTTGGTCTTAACCTGAGACTTGCATCGCTAATACTTGCGAAAATCGGTATGCTTTAGTTTTGGTCGTCCAGGGCTTTAACCGGTTCTGTGTACGCGTCTGCTGGGTATATTGAGAATCGCAGTGTATTGGGTGTGATGTCAAGACGGAAGTATCACTCCAGTCATAGTGGAGATGATGTCATGTAGGATACGGTACTAGTGCTCTTAAGTACTGCAGTCATCGGGATATATGACTAGGTCATGTATATCCGATAATAGAGACTAGTTACCAGACATCTGACATGTGCTTCGTACGGGGCAGACACATTCCAGCCCCAGGCCTAGCACGTGACACTCGATACTGGATCGCAATACGCAATACTACGTATACTACGCCTGACATAGATTATATATTCCAGTAAGAATATTTCTGGAGAATTGGGTAGGCACGGTGCTTTGCTAGAAGCCAACCATGTCTTGTAAATCGGTAAGCACGTGGTACGAGGTACGCACGTATTCGGATAATCCGATGACCGTATTTACTGCCAACATATCCAGGGATCTCTTGGGTCGCTTCCAAAGATTCACCGATGACAGTTGATTTAAATTAGAATTAATCTGGGATTAATTAAGAGAGATAATTAATCTGGGATTAATTAAGATGGAGAAAATTAATCTAGGATTAATTGAGGTATTATTTAATCTGGGATTAAATGTGTTCGGAAGAGAGAGAACGCGATTAATTTGAATTAATCGGTAGAATAAATTTAATAGTTAAATTTGATTTTTCTATTTAATTTATTCGTATGGGCTAAAATTAATATATCGGATATAAATATGAATTGGATTTCGTTACGAAATTAAAGTCGGACTTTAATATGAACGAACGAATTAATTTAGAATTAATTCGTAAACGATGTTCGTAATATATTTGCGAGGCATCTTTATTTAATTAAATTAGATTTAATTATTTAGCGACGAAAGTTCGTTTAATCGGATTAAACGGATCCGAGCCGCGGCAAATGTTCGTAGAGATATTTTGAATTTTGAATTCAAATGGTGGGGCCCACTTCACACATATCACATGTGAAATGGTGGTTGGAAAGTGGTTGCCATTTTTGCCAAAACCACTTACTTTCCAACCACTTGGTTTAGGTGAAATCAAATTACCCCAACTACATGGTTTTGGGTAAAAGGGTAAAACTTTTAACAAAAGCAAAAAGCCTTCTCTCTCTTCACTCTACACACTTGTAACACATTTTGGAAAATGAAAACCCTAATACTCTCTACAATGGGCGTGAGCCTCTTCCTCCTTCTATTTGATTTGTTGCAAAATCAACAAAGCTAGCACTTGGATAAATCAACTAAGGTGATAGGGAAACTACTTCAAGAGTTGGAATCATCACTTAAAGCTTGGATCTTGGAGATCTCTTCTCAAAATTTTAAAGCTCAAATCCGTTCATTGTAAGTATATTCCGCAACTTATTTTGAATTTATGAACACTTTTTCTTGCTTATTAGATCCTTGGAATGTTCTAGGAACACTAACAGACAATACAAGGAGCACAAATGGAGGCTTGGCCGAAACTTCAAGGAAGAAATTTTTTGTTGGCTTCGCATCGCAAAAGCCGATCAAAGTGAATATTTCCGCTACTTTACTTTGTTGTATTCGCACATTTCATATGCTTAATTGATGTTGGTTTGACCTAGAAAACCCAACAGTGGGCAACAATAAGTAATGCATAACCCCAAAGGTAAAATGGAAGATCCATATAACTCATCATAGATCGCTCTAGAACCAATATAATATGATTTCTTTGCTCAGACACACCATTGTATTGATGAGTTGTTGATGGACTATATTAGGCGAGAATCTTATTCTCTCTTAAATAACATATGAACTCTTCGCTCATGTATTCACCATCTCAATCTGATCGAAGACATTTGATGAATTTCTCGATTTGTTTTTCAATTTCATTTCGGAATATTCTGAACTTTTCAAATATTTCAGATTTATGTCTCATCAAATAGACATAACCAAATCGTGACGTATCATCCATGAAAGTCACGAAATATGTAGATCCGTCTTGAGCGACGTGATTTAATGGACCACACACATAATTGTATACTAGCTCAAATAAATTATTAGCACAATATCCCTCACCGAGGAATGGCACCTTTTTATTTTCCTTTGGATATATAACTCAGAAATTGGATAAGTGTCCAAGATAAGATCATCAATCAAACCATCATTAACCAATTTTTATAGACATCTAACACCTATGTGGCCCAATCTTATATGTCATAATTCTGTATTATTTAATTTAAATCTTTTACTTTTATATTCCTCTATATTAAAGACATCTCGAATTGTTTCCAAAATATAATGATCGTTAAAGAACATTCACATATCAAATAGTTGTCTTCGTTATACAAAGATAAAGTACCATATTTAATATTTATATTATATCTCTCTCTATCTAATACAAGTAACAAGATAATCTATCTAATTAGAGATGACATCAAATAAAATTCATGTAAAACTATTTTACTTCCATCAAGAAGATCTGAAACAATTGTTCATTTGGAATCGACATCCAAAGTCTCATCATTTCTAACTCTAAGCTGGATATCCCCTATGTTAAGCCTTTTTTTTAACCCTCATCACCTGTACGAAGTTGCAAATATGAGTGGGACTACCGGTGTCTAACACCCAACCACTATTTGCATATAATCCTAAAGAGATGTCAATAATAAGAAAAATAAAAAGTGTACTTGAGGGTCCAATTTTTCCTTTCAAATATGGACAATCTCTCGTCTAGCATTCAGACTTCTTCCAATGTGGACATTTATCTTAAGCTACTTTCGATCTTGTAGTTTTATATTTCACGGGTTACTTGGAGTATTTATTTGCTAACTTATTCTTTACCATTTAAATTTTCTTTGACTTCCTAGAAGTCTTCGAAAAACTCGCTCTACCATGAAAATATAAACTGGGATTCCCTTTCTTCAAATCTTGTTCCGCCATGTGCAACATATTATGAAGCTCTCATAAGTGGCTTTCATCAAATGCATGTGAAAGTTTAATATAAAGCCATCATATACACCAGGTAGAGAAGAAAAAAAAATCAGATTTCGACCTAACCTGTCATCGATCGTAATGCCTTATCGTTCTAAATATCGGATATGGTCAATCATGGTCAAAACATGATGCTAACTGCTCCTTCATCCTTGAACTTAGCATGAAATAGCTTCTTGGACCTATGATAATCTCAATTTCTTGATTTGCCTCGAACAACTCCTTGAGCGTTCTCATAATGTTGCTGGCATTAGGTACATCTATGTGTTGTCTAAGAAAATCTGGTATCATCAATAAGTATCCTCCTTCCATTTCTCAAATGTCTTCCGCTCCTTAGGCGCTAAATCATGATCGATGTCAACGGGCAATGGACTGAGCGTCACATAGCTCAATCTCTCTGACTCCAAAACAAGGCGAATGTTCATCTCCCACTCAAAGTAATTTTCAGCCCCTTTCAATTTATTGGAATTCGAAAGTTGCACTAGGGGATTTGCATATGCCATCTACAAAACAACAATAAAAATTATCAGAACATTTTAATATTAATATAAAATACTAATAGATTATGGATTTCAAATCTATTAGTGTCCTCCTATTACTTTACGTAATTTTAAATCTCTCTCAATGGAAAAATATAAATTTGACAATCAAATTTCATAGCGGGAAGTGAATCTCATGATATTTACTCGAGCCTCAAAATAATGACGATATTGGCCTTCATAAACTCATTTAGGTAAACCTCATCGGTCAATCACATTCAATGTGACTCTTAAATTCGATCTTGAACCATTTCTTATCCTTACAATAATAACGGTGTTGCATTAAGACGTGTTCTAGGTATATACTTGTCAATATGCACTAATGAGCTTCGCTAATACACCCTGACAATAATGACGATATTGGGTGATTAAGTCAACTCATCACGCTATATCAAATATTTTACCAGAGTGACCAAAATCCCAATTACGTATGCCTTCACAATAATGATGGTATTGGACACAGTTAATAAGAACTCGCTCAACTTTTTTTGACAAGAAAGACCATCCAA
Source organism: Zanthoxylum bungeanum (assembly GCA_019454045.1). Lineage (NCBI taxonomy): Eukaryota > Viridiplantae > Streptophyta > Magnoliopsida > Sapindales > Rutaceae > Zanthoxylum > Zanthoxylum bungeanum. The sequence goes on along the minus strand of SKCR01026106.1, from coordinate 213,467 downwards.
TACTGTTCAAACATTACTAATATTATCACTGAAAAACAATTAGCTAATCATTGGAGATTTATGACATCATGTCACTAAAAAAATTCTTGGGTCAATTAATTTTAATTTAAAACAAGCACCACATATCAAATATGTCTCAAACATAATCAAATTAAAAAAAAATAAAAGCATAGATTTAAATACATGTCAAACATGATTTTAATGTGTGTTGCTTGGTTATGACTTGCTCTGATACCATTTTGTTAGGGCAAATCCTGATCCTCTAGGGTTGGATTGGAACCCCGCGCAATAGCAACATGTCAAACCAACAGATAAAGAATATTGGTATATTTTTAAAATAAATGGAATACTATATTCCATTTAGAGTCCATAAAAATTTTTTGGAGAAATTTGAGTTTAGAAGCATAAAAATGGGGTTCGAAAACCCGATATTAACTTTCAGTGCGAGAGCACATCGCGTGATCAACTCATACATCAAGTGTTGAGCATTCCACACATATGCTACGCACACGCTGTGTGCTTTTCCAAACCATAATTTTCTAGAAAGTTGGAAAATTGTGGGTTTTTCACCCAAATCACTTCCAATTTTCTCCAATCACTTCCAAACATCCAAAATCTAATTTTTAACATCAAAACCAACATCAACACATATTAAGCACATCTAAAATAATTAAAGAACAAAAATCATATTTTCCAAATATAAATATTTTTACAAAGCATAAATATATTCAAAATACATATATGTATAAATTTGAATTTAAAATACAAACCAAACAATAATCCCACAAAGAAGTAAACCTTGAACAATTCTAGGTCATTTAAAGATGGTCATGTGATTCTAGAATGGTAGCCGTGGTAGGGATATGCCCTATACCCAACTTATGGATGGGCTATATGTACATGTATTTGTAATATTTTCATTAATTAATAAAATGACAATATTTATTATATGTGTCTTACATAACTTATATGAATCATCAAACACTGTAATAAAGCCATTGGAGTAATAAGATGATGGCTTCCACGCCTTATGAGAATCATTACTCTTAAATGTTCCTAGTCAAAGTTTGGTGAATAATCTAGGCGTTCACAAAGCGAAGAGACTAGCATGATGATATGATCCGCCCTTAAGTGGGGTAGCCGATCTCATAGGCTACTTGCGGAGATCTGTCCGCTTGGTGTATCACATGGATACATGAGTTGCTCGTGTCCATCGAACTGACCACCAAAAGTTTTCACATGGAGTGTTTATCCCATGTGTCTGTGAGAACTTTCATGTATCGATTGTATGAGTAGTCTTTAGACTTGAGGTCTTTACAATCTTATGTGTAGATCAAATAACTTTGACATTCTCCTTCCCCGGTTCAAAAGATCCGGTCATAAGGGTATGATTGGGTCATTTGTTGAAACACATAAAGTTTGTAAAGATACAACAGAGAATCGCCACTCTCTCGGATAATATTTTCTTATAAGAGTAGTATTCCAGTTCGCGGGTTGATATGTGTGATAAGTGCTTGAGACTGTGGCCGCATCGGAAGAATCATGTGAGATTCTTGGGTTAGCACGATTCATGATACTATCAACATCATACATTTGACTATATGGGTAGACAATTTCCATACCCTAGGTCAAACGGTGGGGATACAGTGAGGTGAGGGACCGTATCATATGTAAATCGCATACATAATGGGTATGTATCTTTCCTTCTCATTTGGGGGCCTTGGCATGTTGCTAGATGTCAACCTTGGTCATTGAAATCGAACGACCATCTGATCAGAGGATAATTTATGTTCGATTAAATTATAACGATTCATTTCATGTCCAACTTGAGGTGAACCCAAAAGGTCACACACAACAAAGTCGAAATCAATGGTTAACAGTGCACAGTACAAATTTTACAGCATATATGATTGATGTAGGAATTGTTCATAAATGGTTCAATGTGTTTAATTATTGAACAGATCATTTATGAGGTTCCATAGTGGCTTAGGGATTGGTGAATGATGATAAGGGCACTTTGGAAATTGGAATAAATAAATAAATAACGTTAATAGTAAAGTGAATAGTAACGTCAATAGTAATGTGAATAGTAATTTTTTTATTTGTTATTTGTTTTGAATTCCAATTCGGCCCAAACTCTTATTAGGGTTTTATAATCTCATTAAACCACTAAATTAAGATCCAATGGCTAAGATTAAATTAGCATTTATCCCACATCAGATTCTCAATTAATTTTGTTGTCTTTGGAGCACCTATATAAACCCAAAGAATTCTTTACAAATTTTTGCACCAAACCTTCCATATATTGGGTTTATATAAGTGAGCAACTATAAAGTTTAAGAGTAAGCCACTAATTTTGAGGTTCCGTAAGTCTAATTGACTAGAGGAACTTCAAGTTAAGAGTTTTGAGGTATTTGCCTAGGCTAGCACCAAAGGCAAAATACCCGTGCACTCAAGGCGTAGTCTTGCCGTTGAGTTTTGGCTTTGGTGTGTCAATCTTTGGAGGCCACACACTTGGGTGGCTCTTTGGAACGTGGAAGAGCTTGCTGAGTTCGAGAAAAGCTTGTAGATTGGAGGGAGGACTGGAGGAGTTTTCGGTTCAAGTAAGTCTTTTTCTTTCTTTATTTTAATTAGAGTTCTTATGATAGTTAGCATGTTTAGGTTTATGTTCTTTGCATGTTTTATGAGTTTTTATGCTTAGAATATATAGTAACATGCCTAGGCTTGTAGAATAATCAAAACAAATGGGTCTTGGGCAAAGGGATAGCGCCATCATAATTTGATTTATTAAATTTTCCGTTGCGCACTCGCGGCTGCTTCCCAACAGTGGTATCAGTGCGCCTTTTTTGTTTTGATTAGTTCTCTCTTTTGAACTCGAAATTGGGTGTGTAAAAGCTCGTTGGAAAGCTAACACCCTGAACTTAGTTTTAGGCACAAGTTTTGCATGATTTGTTTAAGATTTGAATTGTGAAATTACATTTAAAGTTCACGTATCTGTAAAAAATATGAATAGTAAATTTATTTGATTAAAATAAAATGCAATATCATAATTAAATATTAATCAAAGTTATTTAATGCCTAAAATAATTCCAACATATTAAAACTCATATGCTTGATGATTCTATATATGATTAGAATTGGCATGATTATTTTAGGGTGCAAGCATCTAGAGACTTTCTAAGAAAATAAAGAGTGTATTGCTTATCCCTTAGCTAAGTAAATATTCTGTGATGAACTTATAGATTTATTACCTTTAAGGCTAATAAACATAAATCACTTATTTATAATAAAAGACATTATAAAATATACAAGTGGGGTTGGACCAAGGCGTTAATAAAACTTTCAAAACTAAAGTTAATTTAACCAAAGGTATTACTAGAGTTAGATAATGATTTGGTGTCTTCCTTCACTCACTACCTTTTTATAGCCAAAAGGAAAAACTGTGAAAACATCTAGATAATCATTTACTCAAGGCTTACCTTAAAGTATATTTAAAGTGTTGGACTAATTTGGAGGATCTATTGTTTATTCCTGTCACCAAGGCAATAAGAGCCTAAGAGGTAATGATATTTAAGAGAGTTCGCTCCACCCTCCCTCTGAGGAATTTTCAATGGAGAAATCCATTTGATAGTTATTCACTTAAACTTGCTAAAATCCTCAATAATAATTTAAGTCTAAAATTTGCCTCCCATTGTAAAGTATAGACCCAAAGGGCTTAAACCGTATTGGCAGGACTAGGCTTTATCAGACTGACCAATACCAATTTGTCCCTAAATCGTACTATTGACAATGGTTTGACTTTTCTGAGTCATAAGACGCAGTGACCCTTAGGCATTGTCTTATAACTTAGTGGCAAAGATTGGGTGTCCACAAGGACTAGCATAAGCTATGGCATGTTTGATTGCCCAACCCAATGATCAAGGAATTGTGATTTATATCATAAATTGGTTGGGAACCTACATAATTATCGTATTTTATAACGACCGGCCCTAGTCGGAGTTGTGAAATGATGATAATGAGATCCTTGCCCACAAGAAATCCATCATATTGGGGTTGATGCGATTTGCTTAAAATTTTAAAACAATTGAGTGGGAGCAACTTCATAATATTAAAAGCCAATGTTATTATGAAACATTAATGAAAACATATTCCTAATTTTAACATTCTCTCTTAACCTTTGGGTTAAAATATTTCATAAACATTCAAATGGCAAACAGAATATCATTTTGTTCCATCCTTGATGAGCATAAGCTCAAAGGGGACAACTACAATAACTGGTTTAGAAACTTTAAAATTATCTTACGACAAGAAAAGATTTTCTATGTTCTTGAAAGACCATTTCCCCCTGAACCTGCAGAAGATACTGACCAAAATACATTTGATGCTTGGAAGAAACATGTCGATGATGATGAGCAAGTAGTTTGCATAATGCTTGGCTCTATGTCAGACGAACTTCAGAAAGCTCACGAAGATATGGATGCTCAAACCATCATCTTTCACTTGAAGGAGTTGTATGCAACTTCCGTTCATACCGTGAGATTCCAAGTGTCATGTGCCTTATTCCAAACAAGGTATAAATAATGATCTTTTAGTGGACATGTGCTTAAGATGATTGGCCACATTGAAAAATTGGCCAACCTCGGGTTCATCATGGATCATGAGATAGGTCACGATCTAATTCTTCAGTCCTTACCAAAAGACTTCTCTAACTTTATTATGCAGTTTCATCTGTCTAATAAAGAAGCTACTTTAGCAGAATTGCACAATCTGATAAAGCAAGCAGAGAATGACTTGAAACCAGAGCTTAAAACCTCCGCATGCTTACGGGTACGGACCTGAAGCCACGAGGCCCAAAGAAAAATAAGGCCAAGGCCAAGGCTCCAGATCACCTAAAGCCCAATGGTAAGGTGGAGAAGAAAACGGAAATGGGAAATGTTTCTTTTGTGGAAAGAAGGGTCATTGGAAGAAAGACTGCAGATCCTTGAAAGCCAAGGAAGGTAGGGAAGCCCAAGAGGCCAAGAAGCCCAATGCTTCAAGTATCTTGTATATGATTGAACTATATTCTCAAAACTCTGAACCTTCTACTTGGGTGCTTGAGACTGGTTGTGGGACTCACTTGTGTAACAATATGCAGGGCCTGAGAAACAATAGGAGACTCCGTCATGGGGAGGTTGACTTACGCATGGGTAATGGAGCAAAACTGGCTGCATTGTGCGTGGGGACTTATTCATTAGTTTTGCCAAATGGTTTAGTTTTAGTCTTAGAAGATTGTGTTTATGTACATTCTCTAGTAAAGAACATCATTTCAATTTATTCTTTATGTAATGAAGGCTTTTCATGCCTAATAAGTTGTAATGAATGTTCTATTTATTTCAATGAAATAAAATATGGAGATGGTATTTTGAGTAATGGTATCTATGTCTTACAAACTAATAAAGAATGTTCAACCTCTAATATATACAACGTTAACTCGAATAATCTCAATAAATCACTTCTATGGCACAGTCGCTTAGGTCATATCAATGAAACAAGATTAACTAAGCTACATAAGGATGGGTATTTCAGACCCTTCAAATATGAACCTTATGGAACTTGTGAGTCTTGTTTACTTGGTAAAATGACCAAATTACCCTTCAAAGGTAAATGACAGCGTGCAGCATAGACATTAGAACTCATACACTCTGATGTATGCGGACCAATGTCAGTCATCGCTAGAGGTGGATTCTCCTACTTCATTACCTTTATCGATGATCACTCGCGATATGGGTATGTGTACCTTATGCAGTACAAATCTGAAGCCTTTGAGAAATTCAAAGACTTCAAAGCTAAAGTAGAAAAACAGCTTAATAAAAGTATTAAGTCACTAAGGTCTGACCGAGGTGGTGAATACTTAAGCAACGAATTTCAAGATTACATGAGAGAAAATGGCATTGTTTCCCAATGGACTCCTCCGGGAACTCCACAGCATAATGGGGTCTCCGGAAGGAGAAATCGGACATTATTAGATATGGTCCGATCAATGATGCCAGACACGGATCTACCTCCTTCATTTTGGGGTCTTGCTTTAGAAACTGCAACACTACTACTAAACCAAGTTCCTTCCAAGACTATTAGTCAAACACCATATGAGTTATGGTATGGGAAACGTCCTAGTCTTAGTTATCTAAGAGTTTGGGGATGTGACGCATATGTTAAGCTCATACAAACTAACAAATTGGATGATAGGGCAATTAAATATAAGTTTGTAGGATATGCCTTGAACTCAAGAGCATATGTGTTCTACGTCCCAAATGAACAAAGAACATTTGTCTCACGAAATGCTAAATTTCTAGAAAATGAATTCATTCTCAAGAAATATAGTGGGAGTGGACTTGAGGAGTTTTCGGTTCAAGTAAGTCTTTTTCTTTCTTTATTTTAATTAGAGTTCTTATGATAGTTAGCATGTTTAGGTTTATGTTCTTTGAATATTTTATGAGTTTTTATGCTTAGAATATATAGTAACATGCCTAGGCTTGTAGAATAATAAAAACAAATAGGCCTTGGGCAAAGGGATATTGACATCATAATTTGATTTATTAAATTTTTCGCTGCGCACTCGCGGCCGCTTCCCAACAAGCCGTAGTTCTGAACTTTTATCTAGAGTTCAAAACTCCAACTTTTGTGTCCATGTCCAACAAACACAAAGCTTGACCCAATCAAAACCATATTGTATTTCTAGGCTTTTAATGCATCTGTATATAAATGTTTAACCTTATTTCAACTTCAAGCCATGTTATTATGCATCAAATACATAATATACCACAATCTGCTTCACTGATGATACCAAATCATTAATGAAATATATAGCATAAAGAGAGCATCAAAACCTTACCTTGCAAGCTTGGATAAAAGTTCAAATCTTCATGATCTCTACTTTTATTGAAAGTTATATAGAACTTTAAAACCTTCTCCTACAATTATATTAGGTTAATCTTATCTTCTTCTTCTTCTTTCTTTTTTTTTTTTTTTTTTTTTTACTTAAGCTTATCTTTTTTTTTATATTAATAAAACTATATTCAACTCTATGATGGGCTTATTCTCATTTGTCCAAATATGTATATTATGTGTAATCTAATACTTATGTTTTATAACTTGACTAATTAAATTAAATCAAATACATGCATACATATTAATACATATTTTATAACCAAATTATCTTCCACTTGTAGAGATATTTATAAAATTATATTAATAACCTTATGTGTAACATCCCCTCCAGGAAATGCTACCGGAAGGGAATATGCTGACTTATCCCCTTGAGCCTCTGACTTTCTAACTGTGCTCATCATTTCTAAACTCATCTCAAATTACTGACTCATGCATAAAGACCATTGCCCTGACTCAACAATATAAAATTCAAACTCAATTCTAATAATTGTATACCCAATAACACTTTCCTTTATAACTTTATTTATAAATATTTTAACATTATACAACGGCCAAAATAACACCAATGACTGTTACATGACTTCTCTTTGACTCTGACTAGACTCTCTCCTTTTGACTTGACCCGATAGACTCTATACTCTAGTGATAGCTATCACTAGGGTATGGGTGAAGTGCTTGTGTAACGACCCCAATTGTTTAGTTCACGATTTGAAATTTTTCCTTTCCCGAGTTAGTAAAATAATTTCCGAATTTTTAGAAATAATAGATACTTACCCTAATCAAGCCCAAATTTCATTCTTTTATTATTTAAGCCCAATATCAAATAAAAGAATTAGAAAAGAAAGGAAAATGAGAAAAGCCCAAGCCCAAGTCCAAAGGAAATTAAATTAATGATGAGGGCCAGAGGCCCAACTAAGTGAACATACTACACTTTTCTATAATTTTTTAACAATAAAAGGAATAAACTAAATCAAGACAAAATAAAATAAAAAGAAAACAATCTCTTTTTTTTTCCTTGTCCTGGACGTGTGTTGGAGGTATAGGAGGGAAGAAAGAAAGTTGATTTTCCTTAGCAAAATTTGAAGAAAATAAAGAAATCCACTTAAGCTAATTTCTAAGAAATGAGAAAAGAGGGCCCTTGGTGCTTTGTGAAGGAAGAAAAAGATTGAAACAAAGTGAGAGTTCTTAACCCAAAATTCTTATGATTTGCATTTTGGTGATTAATTGATTGAAGAATATTGTTGGGTTGATAGGGATGGTGTTAGGATGGATTATGTTAAAGAAATAAGGGTTTTGGGGTAACTTTAGATTGGTTTTTCAAGTTTGTGGGTTTAGTAGAATGATGGATTTTTGGATGAAATAAGATGATTTGGAGTGTTATATGATGATAATTCATGTTTTGGATGTGTTGTGGAGGTAATATTTGATTGGGATTGTATGGAAATTGAGTCTTGGAGCTGATTGCGTTGAGGGCAGAAACTGCCCAGTAAAACAGCGACGCGTCGTGACGCACCGAACATATGACATAATTTTTTTTAGGAAGTCGAATGCGTAACCAAAAGTCACGGTCATGTTTTTGCAATTTATTTTAGGGATAAGGAGGTTCAAATGGGGTTTTCCGATTAGATTAAGGAATTTTATTGATTAAGAATTGTATTTTATAACTGTTAATTCTAACTTCGTATATTCCTTATAGATAATGGTCAGGAGTCGCGCTCGCCCCAATGACATAAAGAAAGCTTAGCCGGACTTCAAATATGTGAGTGGAGATTTATTTTCTTGCAAATTGATTTTATAATTGTTGGTTTTGAATTAAGATTTATTTCAAAACTTACTTTTAAAAGCTTTAGGGCGTTAGCCTTGTTTAGTTTTCAGATACAAGTTACCTGAGATTTGATTTTAAAGTTTTTCAGCAGTATTATCATATTTTCGGGGTATGAAGGAAAAACTCACCCAGTATGTAACTTGATTTAGATGGAATTGACATATACAGAGGACATGTGTACATGTAGAGCCAGGATGACGGAATAAGTTCGTGTACCTGGACTCTAGTTCAAAGCTTGGGCGGTAGCATAGATCCGCACCCCCAGTTCTAGTTTGGTGGCTACACCCAGTTGAGTCATTTTCCTGGGCGTAGAGCACCACCAGTTTCAGAGATATCCATTTGAGTCGTTTTCCTGGGCATAGAAAACCACCAGTTACAATATGTACAGTTGAGTCATTAGAAAGTGTTTTCAGATACATCTTTTCAGAAGTTTTTAGAAAGTGTTTTCAGATAAAAGAAGAACATGTTTTTCAAGAAATTTTTTAGAAAGACTTTTTAGTTTAGTGGTTTCTTATTATGTTCTGATCTGTTTTCTTATTTTTGTAGCTCCACTCACTGAGATCCTCTGGACTCACCCCACCACTTCCCAGTTATTTTGCAGGACACTCCTTTTGGTGAGCCATGTATCATTTTGGAGACCTAGTTCGAGGACGAGTTTTACACTGTAGTCACTAGTCATCGGGTCCATCATCACAGAGTTATATTCATATAGGATGTAGTCATATGTGGAGTCATTTTGATGTATTATTGACATGAGTGCTTCTGTTCAAACTTTGTATTTATTTTAGTCCATGTATATATATATGCATGAGTTTTCATTTATAATTTTGTATTCTAAATGATTCATGTATACAGTTTGCACGTGTGATTTAATGGATGTTGCATAGCATAGAGATACAAACAAGTGTTCTAGCTCATGAGTCATAGGCTTAGGTGATAGTGGGATCTGTTGCCTGCCGGTAACATTCCCGAACTGGGGATGTTACAAAGATGGTATTAGACCATGGTCTAGGTAGTCAGTGACTGCAGTAAGGGAGTAGCAGTGGCTTATATGTGGTATACCTGGGGTACTACTATATATGAGTGGCTGTTTACTCTAGTAACCTTGTCTCGACTTATGTCTCATTTCGAATTATTTTAGCATTAATTTACATGCAATTGACCGTTTCCTTTTCTTTATTAATTTCTTAGATATCCATGCCACCCAAGGGAAGAATCGAGTTAGGGGTAGACCCCGGCGCGTAAGGGCGCCCCAAGGCATAGACCAGGATCAGAGATCAGCAATACCTCCCCCTGAGCCAGATAGGGGGCAGAGAGTGGAGTCAGTTCATAAGAGTGTTGTGGGGGAAGGTAGAGCTGCCCCAATGGATCAGCCTAATAACCCAGTAGTTGCATGTTTACAGCAGATACAATAGTTAGTAGCAGCTTTATCTCAATTGATTACCCGTCAGCCGTAGCCACCACGCCCAGTCGAGAGCTACAGAACCTACCGTTCCTATTCCACCACCACCAGTGGGAGTACCCATGGCTCACCAAACAGTACCTCCTCCAATTGTACCAGACCCTACCATATACCGAGCCGGGTCTTCTGTTGTGCCTCAAGAGCCACCTCCATTGACAGTTCAGGTTTTGCAGCGACAAGAGCTGCTGGTATCATTACATGACTTCCGAAAGCTTCATCCTCCTACGTTCTCGGAGTAGAGACCTCTCCAGATCCTTTTGGTTTTATTGAGGAGTCAGATCGGATTTGTACAGCTTTGGGGTGCTCTTCAGAGAGAGCGATGCAATTAGTTAGTTTTCAGTTGAGAGATGTCGCCAACACATGGTTTATATCTTTTCGGGATGATAGGTAACGAGATGCCCCTTCTCTGACATCGGCTGAGTTCAGTACAGCCTTTATGTCCAGATTCTTGCCACAGAGTATCAGGGATGCCAGAGCCCGTGAGTTTGAGTAGTTAGTACAAGGTGAGCAGATGACTGTTTCGGAGTATGATATATGATTCACACGGTTATCTTACTATGCTCCTTATTTGGTTAGTAATAAGGAATTGAAGGTAAAGAGATTTGTAAACGGGCTTCAAGACAACTTGTTTCGCTCCATTTATTTTACGGAGATCACTACCTACACCCAAGTTTTAGAAGATACTTTTGGTTTGAGGCACGTATTAAAGAGAGGCAAGCACAGAGTGAGTCTCGAAAGAAACCTAGATCAGAGGAGAGGGTGAGGCCTCAACATAGTGGGCCTAGTAGACAGCAGTAGATGTCAGCTTCACCAACGACACGCAGGGATATGGGTTCAGTTCAAGGGGGTCAAGACCGTAGGCTAGTTCAGAGTGGTGCCTCTCGTGTAGTTTCCTCCCCCTCAGTAGCCCAGCCTGAGCGAACCCTACCGTAATGTTCTGTTTGTGGACGACCTCATACAATGCCTTGTAGATCATGCAGCATGGGTTGTTATCGATGTAGTCAGATGGGTCATTTAAAGCGAGACTTTTCGGTGCCAGCAGAGCAGCTGCCATTATTCAGTGTCGCCCCATCTACGCCTCAGCCTAACAGAAATGTGGGAGGAGGAGAGCAGAGGACAGACAGCTGGTGAAAGGGGACAACCAGTCGGTGATAGAGGACATGCTTCTTTTAACAGACCTCAGGGCAGGGTGTATACTCTTACTCCCCATGAAGCTCAGGAATCTAATGCAGTGGTCACATGTACATTATTGATTGATTCCTCGCAAGCAAGAGTATTATTTGATTCAGGAGCTACACATTCCTTTGTGGCACCTTGTTTAGTCGCTCAGAGGGGTAGGAGCGTGGAGCCTTTAGACTTTCCTTTTGTTATAGCTGCACCAGTAGGAGACCCCATAGAAGTTACACAAGGTGCAAGACAGTGTTCCATAGACATTGACGGGTACCTCTCTTATGCCGATTTGGTGGTGTTGGGCATTTTGAGCTTCGATGTTATTTTGGGGATGGATTGGCTAGCTAAACACCATGTGGTACTTGATTGTTTGGAGAAGACCGTTATTTTACATGATCCCGATAGACCAGTAAAAGTTTATCAGTGAGATAGGACGGTGGTGCCTCATAATTCGATATCAGCTATTCAGGCATTAAAGTTACTTCAGAAGAATAATATGGGGTATTTAGCTTTTGTAATGGATAACAGAGCAGAGAGTAAAAACCTTGAGCAAATTTCGATGGTGAAGGAATATCCTGATGTGTTTCCAGACGAGTTGCCAGGATTACCACGAGATAGGGAAATTGAGTTCTGTATAGATGTCTTACCCGAGACGTAACCTATATCGATCCCTCCATACAAAATGGCTCTGTAGAACTCAGAGAGTTGGAGGCGCAATTGCAAGACTTGTTAGACAATGGATTTATTCGCCCTAGTGTATCTCCGTGGGGGTGCTCCTGTGTTGTTTGTGAGAAAGAATGATGAGACAATGAGATTGTGTATAGATTATCGGCAGTTGAATAAGGTGACGATCAAGAATAAATACCCACTGCCAAGGATTGATGACCTATTCGATCAGTTGCAGGGAGCGCAGTGTTTCTCAAAAATTGACTTGCGCTCGGGTTATCATCAATTGTAGATTAGGGAGAGTGATGTCCCGAAGACGGATTTCCGAACCAGATATGGACATTTCGAGTTTTTAGTAATGTCTTTTGGTCTCACCAATGCCCCTGCGGCATTTATGGATTTGATGAACAGAGTGTTCAAACCTTTTCTAGACCGGTTTGTGATAGTCTTTATTGATGATATTATAGTGTATTCGCGTAGTGAGCAGGAGCATGCAGAGCATTTGCATCAGGTGCTACAGACATTGAGAGAACAAAAGTTATACGCTAAGTTCTTGAAGTGTGAGTTTTGGTTAAGTAGTGTGGTATTTTTGGGGCACGTGGTGTCTAAAGAAGAAATTGGAGTAAATTCTCAAAAGATTGAAGCTATTCAGAGTTGGCATCGACCAAAGAGCGTAACAGAGATTCGTAGTTTTTTAGGATTAGCTGGGTATTATAGAAGATTCGTAGAGAATTTCTCCAGATTAGCTGCTCCATTAACGCGGCTAACTCAGAAGAATGTGAAGTTTGAGTGCTCTGATACATGCGAAAAGAGTTTTCAAGAACTCAAGCGCCGATTGACTACTGCTAATATTCTTGCACTGCATGTAGGATCAAGAGGATTTGCAGTGTATTGTGACGCTTACAGAGTGGGCCTGGGTTGTGTATTGATGCATAAAGGGAAGGTAATTGCTTATACCTCCAGGCAATTGAAGCCTTATGAGAAAAATTACCCCACTCATGATTTGGAGATGGCTGCAATAATTTTTACCCTGAAGATATTGTGGCATTATTTATACGGTGAAAAGTTTGAGATTTTTATCGATCACAAAAGCCTCAAGTATATTCAGAGCCAGAAGGAGCTTAATCTGAGGCAAATGAGATGGGTAGAGTTGTTAAAAGACTATGATTGCTCCATTCAATATCATCTAAGTAAAGCTAATGTTGTTGCAGATGCCTTGAGTAGGAAGTCAATGGGATGTTTAGCTCACTTGCCGGTTGAGAGATGGCGCCCAGTTAAATAGATGCAGAGTTGTTTGCTGGTTGGAGTAAATCTTCAGGTGACAGCTCAAGGAGGGTTGTTGGCTCAGATTCAAGTTAAGTCCACTCTTGTTGATGAAATCATAATTACGTAGGAAGCAGATCTGGATGTGCAGCGAATTACATGCCGATTACAGCAAGGCACTGAGGATGAGTATCATGTGGATACTGAAGGCCTCATAAGAAAGCAGAATAGAATTTTTGTGCCTTCAGTTCCAGAGTTGAGACGCTTGATATTGGAGAAGGCCTATACTTCATCTTACACCATGCATCCTAGGATTACCAAGATGTATCACGATCTTAAAGATCTGTATTGGTGGGATGGCATGAAGAAGGATATAACTGAATTTGTTACCAGATGTCTCACTTGTCAGCAGGTTAAAGCTGAACACCAGAGGCCGGCAGGAAAGTTACAGAGTTTAAAGATTCCAGAGTGGAAATGGGAGAGGATCACCATAGATTTTATTATGGGGCTCCCGCGTACCTCAAAGGGTTGTGATTCTATTTGGGTGATTGTAGATAAATTAACGAAATCAGCTCATTTCCTTCCAGTGAAGACTAGCTTTACAACAGCTCAGTATGCCAAACTGTACCTAGATGAGATAGTGTCATTACATGGAGTGCCTATTTCTATTGTCTCAGATCGAGGTTCTCAGTTTACCTCTAAGTTTTGGCAGTCATTTCAGGAGGCTTGGGTTCACAGTTGCGCTTTAGCACAGCCTTTCACCCGCAGACCGATGGTCAGTCGGAGCGCACTATACAGACTTTGGAAGACATGTTACGAGCCTGTGTGATTGACTTTGAAGGTGGTTGGGATCAATATTTACCCCTCATAGAGTTCGCCTATAATAACAGTTATCAAGCAAGTATTCAGATGGCGCCATTCGAGGCATTGTATGGGCGGAAATGTAGATCCCCGGTGGGATGGTTTGAAGTCAGGGAACAGAAACTGTTGGGCCCAGATTTGGTACAATATGATGTGGAAAAAGTAAAGCTGATTAGAGAGAGATTGAATACAGCTCAAAGTCGTCAAAAGAGTTACGCAGATCATTGGAGGAAGGATTTGGAGTTTCAGGTGGGGGATTTATATTTCCTTAAAGTATCTCATTTTAAATGAGTTATGAGGTTCGGTAAGAAGGGTAAACTTAGCCCCAGATTTATCGGACCGTTCGAGATACTTTGGAGGGTCGGAGGTAGAGCTTATGAATTGGCGCTTCCACCTAGTATGGACAGGATACATCAATTTTTCATGTATATATGTTACATAAATATTTGCGAGATGATTCCCATATGTTGGAGCCCCAGTCAGTTGATATCCATCAAGATTTATCTTATTCAGAACAACCAGTAGTTGTTGTGGGTAGAGAGGCAAGAAAGCTACGGTCTCGATGGGTCCCTTTAATTAAGGTGATTTGGCAACATCACAGGGATCAAGAGGCTACATGGGAACCGGAAGAAGCCATAAGAGAGCAATATCCTCACCTCTTCACGGGTCAAGGTACGTCTAATACCCTTTAAGCATTTCGATTCGAGGACGAACCTTATTAAGGGGGGAGAATTTGTAACAACCCCAATTTTTTAGTTCACAATTTAAAAATTTTCCTTTCCCGAGTTAGTAAAATAATTTCCAAATTATTAGAAATAATAGATACTTACCTCAATCAAGCCCAAATTTCCTTCTTTTATTATTTAAGCCCAATATAAAATAAAAGAATTAGAAAAGAAAGGAAAAAGAGAAAAGCCCAAGTCCAAAGGAAATTAAATTAATGATGAGGGCCCTGTTGGACAATTATGACCCATAGCATCACTATTTGTACAGATCATGGTGTTGTACAAATTAACTATGTGACAAAGGAAATTGCTCTTTTATCATTTGTAATTAGATTACCGGGATATATAAATGATAAAAGTCTGTATGATTAGTTCCAGATTGATAAGATATGAGACAATATCAATCCATGAAGGTTTAATCATTAAAACATCCCTAGTCGGAGTATTATCGAGATTGGACATCGATAATGCGGAATAGACTAGTATTGCACTTGTGCGTGTTATGGGAGCATAACGTCATAGTTCTCATATATTTAAGTATTGGATACTTATGCAAGTGTAATATGAGGTTGTGTTTACAGATGGTACGAAAACAGCTTCGCTCTAGATAGAGCCCTCGGAATCCCGTTGGTAGTATAACTGTGTGTTTATGGGAGTCCGAATCAGGGTAGGTGTATTTGGTCTTAACCTAAGACTTGCACCGCTAATACTTGTGACAATCAATATACTTTGGTTTTGGTCGTCCAGGGCTTTAACCGGTTCTGTGTACGCCTCTTCTGGGTATATTGAGAATCGTAGTGTATTGGGTGTGATGTCAAGATGGAAGTATCACTCCAGTCATAGTGGAGATGATGGTCACGTAGGATACAAAACTGGTGCTCTTATATGCTGCAGCTATCGGGATAATATGACCAGGTCATGCTTATCCGATTATAGAGACTAGTTACCAGAGATCCGAGATGTGCTTCGTACGGGGCAGACACAATTCCAACCCCAGGCCTAGCACGTGACATCCGATACTGGATCGCTATACACAATACTATGTATACTACGCCTAATATAGATTACATATTCCTTTAAGAATATTTCTGGAGAATTGGGTAGGCACGGTGCTTTGCTAGAAGCCAACCATGTCTTGTAAATCGGTAAAAACGTAGTACTAGGTACGTACGTGTTCGGATAGTCCGACGACCGGATTTACTGCCAACATATCCGGAGATCTCATGGGTCGCTTCCCGAAGATTCACCGATGACGTATGACTCGCACATTATTAATCTAGGATTAATTAATAGGGAGAGAAAATTAATCTGGGATTAATTACGGAGATATTTTATCTGGGATAAAATATTATTTAAAGAGAGAGAATGATTAATTTGTAATTAATCGATAAAATAATATATTCGATATATTATACGAAATTAGATTTCGACGCAGAATTAAAATTAGATTTTAATTCGGGCGAACGAGTTAATTTAGAATTAATTCGCTAGCACGTGAATAGTAATTTACTAGGCATAATTATTTAATTAAATATTATTTAATTACATCGCAACGGAAAATTCGTTAATTCAGAATTAGCGAACCCGAGCCCGGGAGTGTTTGCGGGCCCACTCACATTTCGAATTTAATTGCGGCCCATAAGTCACATCACGCGTCACTTTATTAGTCATTCAAGTGATGAATGTCTTGTCACTTTGAGTGATGTGATGGTTGTCACTTGTGATTGATGGGGGTGGTTGGAAGGCTTTATTGCCTTGTACTTTTGGATTTGAATTTTTGGAATTAGATTTTAGAAATCTAAATACACAAAAATTAACCCATCTTCTTCTCCCTCTCTTCCCTATATTCGGCTTGGGCCATTTTATTTCCTCTCAATTTTCTTCAATGCCGTGAGCAAGGAGAAGCTTTAGGAAGAATTTGTGGCAAATTTTTCCAAGTGCTAGCACACTAAAGAGTCATCCAAAGGTGATATGGAAACAAACCCTTGAGCATGGAATCTCAAATCAAAGCTTAGAGCTTGAAGATCATCCATGGAGCACAAAGAGGACCTTGACCGAAACCAACAAAGAAAAAAGCTTGGAGCAGAATTTTTGTTGTCATCACATCGCAAATCCGATCATTGTAAGTATGTTTCCGCCATACTTCTTTATTGTATTCACATATTTTCATTCTTGAATGATCTTGGGACTATAGTAGAAACCCAACAATGGTATCAAGAGCCTTGATTTAAGCATGAAATTGATTTTGGGTAAAATTGATTTGAGCATGTTTGGATGAAATTGATTGTTTGAGTATGCTTGAATGATGATAACTTAGAGTTATTTGTGATTAATTTGATGAAAATTGAATTGGATCAAATTTTCCCCAAAAACTTGGCTTGGCCGAAAGTTAGTGTTGCCCTAAAGTCATGGTAATTTTATTTTTTGAATCATTGGATGAGTTTGAATGACTTGGGAAATGTTGATTTATGATTTAATTGGATTAAAATCGAAATCAGACAAAAACCCTAAAATGCCGTGACTAATAAGCATGGAAATGAGATTGATGTTGCTTCAATTATGTTGGACATGAATTGATAATTAGAAAGCATGATTAATTGATTAAATTGGTGTTTTGGAAATGTTGATTTAAGTAATTAATTATGGCTAATACACTTTAGTTAATTGAATTGTGAAATTTGGAATTTTGTAATTTAATTGGTTGGGCTAAATTTGGAATTGGGCTTGTAAAGTTGTATTTGGGCTTAATGGGCTTGGTTGGGCCAAGTATGGTTTAGGTTAATTGGTTGGATCCAATTGGGCCCAAAACCATATCCATAAAATCCAAATATAATAAAATGGACCTTTAAAATTTTAATTGGGCCTAATGGGCCTAAATTGATTTTTTACAAAATGGTGATTCCTTATTGGGCTTTGGTATTTGGGTTTGACCCATATTGACCAAAGTCCATGCCATATAAATTAATTGAAAGCCCATTAGACTTTAATTAAATTGACATTTGATGTTAATTGGGCTTTGAGACCCGTAAAGATTAGATTTAGAATCTAAGTCGCAAAGGCTCATTAATAAAGTGTAATTATTTAATTTAGAATTAAATAAAGAATTAGTATTGAATACAAATTAAATTGGATTTAATATTGTAGTTTGATATAATTCGAGAATTCGTACTTTGAGTACTTATTCTTAAAACGAGTTTGACTCGCGCAAATCAAATCGTTGTTTGAACATGGATGATCATTAATTTTAGATTAATTAATTAGATTAGATTGATTGATAACATGCTTTGTGTGAATATATGGATGTGATGTATGAATAATGTATATCTGATGGATATTAGATGAGTGAGGGCAATTTTGGAAATTGTTGTAATAAATTTAGAATTTATTTAATTGGACCTGCGTGTCCAGCCTATTACCTCTTGACTCTTTGTATTTCTTCTCACATATTCCCCTCAATGTAAATGAGGTTTCTTTAGAAATGTTATGTAATAGGGTAGAAGTAAGATGTGTGCTAGCAGGAGAGAGGAAAAGGAGAGATTTGTTCTAGGAACAAAGTTGTTTTAAATATCCATCCGCATATCATTATTAATTTATTTACGCGCCTTATTAAGTTTTTTTTTTAGAATGCATGTTTAAGGGTGTATGATGAGACCTAACAAAGATAATTAATTGGTTGCCAATTACGCGAAAAACCCTCAACATATATTAAGCGTTTTTCCTTTCATTGAATGATTCATTCTCAAGATCCAAGATTGGCACTGGTTTGTTGGCCAAAGTCAAGACCTTTTTCCATCGCGGATGTGTTTGAATCATGAAGGCTTTGTTCCATATCGGTGTCTTGTCCAAGTTGTGATTTATTGGCCAAAGTCAAGATCACTTCTTGTCCATCGACATCGATTACGAAGCTTTCCAAAGTCAATGGGTCCCGCTTAACTGGAATCATTTAGTTTGTTGTGTCAAAGCCAAGGCTTAGTTGATTCGGAGGAAAAAGGTTAGGAAAATATATTGGATATATTGGATATATGTTTCGGATTTGGATGTCCACCTACTGGATCTAGGAATTGGATGAGATCCAATTGATCTTAGAGATCTACCTAGTTAAATATCATACAGCTTGTTGGCCAAAGTCAAGGTTGTGTGTTATTTAACGGGATCCTAGCCCACTAGGAAACAAGGTTTCCCGAGTACTCCACAAATGGTTAGAGGCTCGCCGAAAATAGTGGGAGGCAAGTATTAAATTGAAATTTCGTTTAGATACTTGCCAATACGCGCTCATTTCATTTTTCATCGTTAATTAATAAATATATTAGTTGGACTATATTCAAACTACTTCAAATTATAGTTGATTATATAATTGGATTATAGTATCAATATATTTGAATTTAACCAATCAAATTATAGTTGATTATATAATTGGATTATAGTAATCAATATATTTGAATTTAAATAATTAAATTATAGTTGATTATATAGTTAGACTATAGTAATCATTATATTCAATAGTACCTGAAATCGTTGATTGGATAGTTGGACTATAGAAATCAAGATAATTGAAAGATTAGCGTTTAAAACATAACCTGGGTAAAAATGTTTTTAAGCGGCTTTAATTTTCAGATTGGGAATATAACCTCAGGATAGTCATGGGAATGGAGAAGTTATTCTATTTGATAGAATTACCTCTCGGGCATAAGCTCGAAGTTAAGCAAATAATAGAACATGATCTTTGGAAGATTCATGTGATGATAACTTTAGTGCTCAATCCATTATGCTTACCGCAATGACACTTTAATTCCGTCATCAAAATTAAGGATTAGATCCTTGTACCTTGATGATGAAATTAAATATCTTCATAGATTTATTCTAAGATCTTAGAAGTACAAATTGCAAAAGAAGCTCTTTAGATCGTGTATGTCAGAGGGTACATCTGTCGAGCAATAGGTGTCACTGATGATTGCAGACATCGATCAGCTAGGTTAGCTGGGCATTACCTACGTGGGTGAGACTGCCAAAGATTTGATCTTATAGTCTCTACCCGAAAGCTGGGGCAGGTTCATTATGAACCAAGAGTAAACTCTTGGAGAGTTGATGGCTATGCTCTAGGAGGCACAGCCAGAGCTTCTAAAAATGGGCAAAGGCAAAATCATCACAGTCTTCTAGGAAGACATAGGACATATCCCAAAATTTCTGCCTAAACTGTGGCAAACAGGGTTACTAGAAGCGTGACTGCCGTATGGACAAGGCAGACATGAAGGAAGTGAAGAGGGGCAAGGCTCCGGCTTCAAATATGATTGTCATAAACATGTTCGCTATTAGTTTCAAAATTGGATTTTTGATACTAGATGTGGTACATAAGATATGTACTGATGTGCAAAATCTGCTGATTAGCAGGAAACTGACTTCAGTTGAGATTGATCTGCGAATTGGAAACGGGACGAGAGTCGCTGTTTTAACTGTAGAAACCTAAGTTTAGGAACTACCCTTTGGGTGTGTACTTAAATTAGGAAACTGTTAAAATGTAACTAGTTTGACTAGAAACATTATCTCTATATCAGAGTATAACTCGTTGCGGCTATACCTTTATATTCTAGAATAATAAAGTGTTTTATTTTATAAAGATGATATTGAGATAAACACATTAGATGTGAATAACAGTATTTATATTTTGAATATAAATGAATCTCAAACGTATAACATGACAAACAAATAGCGCAAACTGAATTAATCAGATGAGACTTATTTATGGCATTGTTGTCTGGGACACATTTAACAAGACTCGTATATCCACACTTTCGAAGAGTGGATACTAGGACGGATTTGATCCTATTCAAATGATGTCTACGAATCTAGTTTATTAGGCAAAGTGCCTAAAACACCTTTTACTTGGTAAAAGTGCAAGAGCCACCGATCTGTTAGCCCTCGTTCATAGTGACGTAAGTGGGCCCATATCTAGCTAGGCTAGAGGTGGATATGAATACTTCGTAACCTTTACGGATGTGGCATCGCGTTATGGTTATGTATTTCTTTTGAAACACGAATCGGAAACTTTTGATAATTCAAAGAGTTTCGACACGAAGTTGACAGAAAGATCGACTAAAGTATTAAAACATCATGATTAGACCATGATGGAAAATACTTAAGCAAGATAAGAACATAGGATAACAACTTCCCCATAATATTCTCTTAAATCTCTCTGATCTCTTCTATGATTTATAATTATGATGAATTGTTATCCTAAACATGATTTTTTTATAATCCTCTTCCGATAGTTAGGTAAGCACATTTCTTTTAATAAATTAACTATATTCCTATGTTTATCAAGTTAAGAAGCATTCATGCATTCATTACAATTAAGTTATGCAAGTATATCTTTATCCCAGGGAAAAAAAAATCTTTCTGTCAATCATGTCAATAAATAAAATAACATAGATCTAAACATTAGCTCCTTCCAATTTCATAAATATTACCCAATCCAGCATATTGGTCATGAATCAATAAAATACTTTGAGCATGTTATAAAATAAATAATTATGCATAGAAGATCGTAAATCAATCATAATATTTACTCAATTAACAAAAGTTCATGTTAGGTTACAATATAATCCTAGAAAAAGATTTAATTCGTGATGATAAGAAAAGCATCAAGGTACTCAATATAATCATAAAGAAACTAAAATAAAAAGAAGAAAATAAATTAGTTATGAAAGTTGTCGATCTTCAATTCCTAGAGTCTTTAATCTTCTCCTTTTAATTCTTAGTGTCCGTTTGCTATGGCTCTTAGTACAGGTAAAATAGATTTTTTAATCTCAAAGCTCTTTTCAAATTTTTTGTGGCGTCAGGTTGCATTTTAGGTAGAGATTTTGAAAATTAAAAAATCTATTTTGCCTCTACTAGCAACAGCTCAAAATTTATCGAGCCTTTGGGAGTAGAGTTTGAAAAGTTTTTTTAAAAAGTTAAATTATCTTTAATACCCTTATTTAAGTTAGCAATATTATTTCAATTTTTTCATAACACAACATTAAAAAAATAAAAAATCATTATCCAATAAAGTAATTTTACAATCTTTAAAAAAAGCTTTCATTCACAACCAAACACTTAATTTTTTATTTTTTTAAATCAAAAGCTCTACTTATAAAAGCTCTACTAGTAAACACTCTACTTGAAGAACCTTTATTTGAAAAGTTATACCAAATGGACCCTTATTTGAATTTGCTTATCCTCTTTTTATGGTATTGTTATGATGCAATGGGAGTATTTTGGCCTCAAATTAGCTTAATTGCCTCCCAAAATACTTAATGAAACTACCTTAGACATCCTTCTTTATATAGATTTAAATAAATCACAATTCTAACTCAAACAATTCTCTCTCTCTTATTACCTGTGAACTCTGAACTCAATATTAACTTAAGTCTTCTCAGTGAAATACAAAATTGCAGATCTTTGACTCTTTCTTCCAAACACACTTTGTATCGCTTTAATCAAATATCAGCCAAGAAAATTATATCCAAAATACCGAAAACTGTGCAAATTAAGAAATTGAAGAGTAAATAAAGAATTTCTGGTTTCTTTACTCCTTTTACTCTATTTTCTAAAGTCATATTCAAGAACATAAAAAGTACGGAAATCAATCATAAATATACTTGAAAAGTATATATTATGTCCAATCATCAACAGTCATTAGTCACAACATAATTCAAAGAACTTGTATAGAAAAAGAAATGGGAAACACGCCCCCAAAGGTGTGACTTTGTGAAAAAGAGCTTATGACATGGTTGTCAGGTCCTAAGTTCGAGTTCAGGGTACATTTCTTATAAGAGCTTGGGACAACCAGAGGTTTTACCTGCTCCGCTTAAGCAAGGGTCGAGTGATTTGGTGGCAGGTTTCTAATGTTTTAAAAAACGTCTTGTTGACGGCTGTTTTCGTTCCAATGAGAATATGTGAAATAAACCCCTTGAGGAAATCTCTCTCATCAATAAATTTTTTTGGTGAGTAGGGAACCAAAAGAAAATTTAGCAAGCAGACAAGAAAAATACACAGATAAGGATTTATGTGGTTTGACGGAGAGTGGCTCTAACCTACCCCAACTGGAGAAATGGGTGTATTTGATTTTCTGCTCGGGATCAAGATCGACCTGAGCTACAAGTGGAGGGGAATACAAGAATACAAAAAAAAGCATCGGGTCTTACAACAAGCCTGGTACAAATCTTTTAGGTGGTCGGGTGCTAACCTGGTTTCTCTCTCTATCACAAAACTCTTCAACTGTCAGTTTCTCTAGAATTTTGAGATATAAAATTTTCTAACCCTTGAATCTGAGACTTCAAGCCCATTATATAAGCTCTTACATGATGTCAGCCGTCGTCACCAAACCATCATTACCCCCACACTGCTTTCCTCAACCATTCAACAAATAGCTGTACAACCACTGGGTTCAACCACCCCCTGTCAACATAAATCCATTATTACAACTTTATCATTGTTACACACCTTGTTAATGCGACAACCTATAATTCAACTGCTCTGGTACTCTTTCGTCCAATGAATAGCTGGCAGAGTCTTCCTTCAATGAGAGCCATTGATCAACTTATGTAATCATCACCCTTTTAGATAGTCTCACTAATGAAATATACTCGTAGAGCACTATGACAACTTTTATGAATAATACTGATTATTTATAAATCATTTAACGGTTAAACGAAAGATACACGCAAAGGGACCTAATGGTCATTTCCTAATTAATGTGTATTTGTATTTAATGAATGATTTTATTAAATACACATTAATTAAATATTAAATTGTGATATTTGACATATATCATTAATATATATGTATTTGAATATTTAAAGTAAATATAATACATTTATTTAAAATATTTGTGGTGAGACTTGTTTGGTGTTGTGAAGATTGAAGTAAAGTATTGAATTTGATTAATTTGGTGTAATTTATTCAAATGAAGAATTTGTAAAATTAGGGTTCTTAACCCTTTCCAAATTTAGGGCTTTTCATATATGTGGTGTGTATTGATGTATATATGATGTATATTAAATCCGGGATTGATAGGATTTGATCTTGACTTATTTTGAACAAGATTGGACTAAATTGCAAAAATTAGAATCCTAATGGGGCATACAGCAATTTTGGCATTTAGTGGGTTTTTTGTTGCAATTTTTGTTTTCATGTATTGGACATGTTAAATAAATATTGGTAATGATTTGGAATCACTTAAAATGATATTTGACAATTTGAGTATCAAAATGAACAAAATGCAAAGTATTGGGGCAATTCGTTAATTAAGAAGAAATTTGATTTCTTGGGTAAAAATTTTAGATTTTAAGTATTGAGTAATTAAAATAAATAAGTTTTTTTTTAGTTGCCGAAAAAAATTTTAAAATCGGAAAATTTTTTATTTTCCGCGTTCCGCTGCGTTACCCGGTAATACCCTATAAGCACTGTGTCTACCCAATTCTCCATAAATATTCTTACTAGAATATATGATCTATATTAGGAGTAGTATTGCGTATTTCGATCCAGCATCGGACGTCACGTGCTAGGCCTGGGGCTGGATTTGTGTCTGCCCCGTACGAAGCACATATCGGATCTCTGGTAACTAGTCTCTATAATTGGATAAACATGACCTAGTCATAATATCCCGATAGCTGCAGCATATAAGAGAACCAGTTCCGTATCCTACTTGATCATCATCTCCACTATGACTGGAGTGATACTTCCATCTCGACATCACACCCAATACACTACGATTCTCAATATACCCAGAAGAGGCGTACACAGAACCTGTTAAAGCTCTGGACGACCAAAACCAAAGTATATTGATTGTCACAAGTATTAGCGGTGCAAGTCTCAGGTTAAGACCAAATACACCTACCCTGATTCGGACCTTCATAGACACATAGTCATACTACCAATAGAATTTCGAAGGGTCTATCCAGAGCGAAGCTGTTTCCATACCATCGGTAAACACAACCTCCTATTACACTTGCATGAGTATCCTATACCCAAATATATGAGAACTATGCCTTTATGCTCCCACAACGCGCACAAGTGTAATACTAGTCTATTCCGCATTATCGATGTCCAATCTCGATAATACTACGACTAGGGATATTTAATGATTAAACCTTCGTGGATTGATACTGTCTCATATCATCTCAATCCGGAACTAATCATATGGACCTTTTATCATTTATATATCTTGGTAATCTAATTACAAATGATAAAAGAGAAATTTCCTTTGTCACATAGTTAATTTGTACAACAACACCATGATCTGTACAAATAGTGATGCTATGGGCCATAATTGTCCAACAATCTCCCACTTGGCCTATAGCCAATCACTCAAGTGTCCTACACCCGAACTATGTACGGTGCGCTCAAACTTCTGCTGAGGAAAGGCTTTCGTCAGCGGATTTGCAGTGTTATCATCTGATGCGATTTATTCGATCATCACATCGCCATGATGTATGATCCGAACGAATCAGATGAATAATTGAAGTATATATCTGGATTGTTGATGAGACCATTAATTCTTTAGTGACCGGTGTAAACACACATGTATAACGCAAGCGCACGTATTGTTCAAGTAGTATAAAAATATCGATCCCACGAGGACTTAATTCATATTGTTGTTATTAATTATTGAATCTATTTATTTACAGATATCTAATTGAGAGAGAAGAGAATGATTACTTGATTGATTTGATTGATTGTAGAATTGCTAAATAAATAAATAAATAAAAAGTCAAAAGAAAATACTAATGAAAATAACAAAAGACACAAAAATCTAGGGTTGTGAATCATTCTAATATCTTTTAAAAGATGAAGTGATTATTTTATGTTTGTGTAATAAATCAGTTACTAACCTGGAACACTAAATTATGCAAAAGCCTATGTCGATGGTCAAACAAACCACCCAGTTTAAACCAATTGAACCATATGTCTATGTCAACAAATTATCTGGATTCATAAGTTTTTAGTTCCAATTATGGCTACCCCTGCCCGACAGTTATATGTATATCTTGTAAGGAATCTATTAAAGGGTTATCTATCCTCAATGAAGATCGTGGGCTATTAAGTCTAAGGCTGAAACCTAAAATCCCTATGTCTAGTTCATTTTAGATTTACCACATCAATCTTATTGGTGATCAGACAACAAGAAGCATTAAGCTTAAGACTTAATAAGTAAACCTTTAAATTACCCAAACTATAAAACCTCTTATAAACCGGTGATATTAGAATTTATCACAACCCCAGATAACTAACACATAATTAGGGCTAGTAAAAACTTAAAAGTAAAAGACATAAAGTAAAAATGCTTAAAAGTAAAAGACATAAAGTAAAAGCTGAAAAGTAAATAAAATAAAATAAACTGCTAAGGTAAAAGGAATTACTTTTACTATTTACTATTTTAGATATCTCCCATAAAATATATATAAACTTGTGATTCTTTTTCCAACCAGCCATAATGGCGGTAACCTGATTAAGTCAAATTAAGTCCAACCAGCCATAAAGGCGGAACCAAAATTAAATTACCAACCGACCAATCTGGCGGTATCCTTTATTAGTCAGGTTTAAACCAGATTAAAAAATTACCAGCTGACCAATCTGACGGTATCCTTTTTAAGTCAATATTTTAAATAGTGAATATATTATTTTTAAGGGAGATTAATCTAAATAGTAATAGTAAAAGAATTACCTTTCACCATAGCTGGGGAAATTACCCTCCATAGTGAATAGTAAAAACTGTAAAAAGTAAAAAAAGTAAATTACTATATTAACAAAACGTAATTAAAATTATTTACAAAACTAAAAACTAAAAAAAACTAAAAACTAGAAGAAACTAGAGAGAGAAACTCACTCTTTACAGAGAATAGAAGAGAGAGAGTGGTACAACAAATTCTGAAATTTGAAGCTGAATTTATAGGCGCGGGTAGGCTTCGGGCGTCGCGACGCTGAAGGTCTTGGCGTCGCTACGGCAGCTTCTGTCGACGTGGCACGCTCTGGTTCTTCGGTTTGCAGATTCTGGATAAGCTGATAAGGTGACATGTGGCGAGGTGGTTGGGCTTCAATTATTGTGACACGTGGCGGCTTCTGATTGGTCGGTGAGATTCTTATCCGCCACGTGTCAGATAAGGATTAGATACTCAATGATTGATGCTGAGGTGGCGGTGACGTGGCGATGACGTGGCGACATGTGGGAAAGAGACTGTCGGCACAGTAGGATTGCGACACGTGGCACTTCCTGATTCGCTGATGATGACGTGGCGATGAGGTGGCATGTTGACTTGGTCAACCTAGTGATGTGGCTGAATGACGTGGAGTGACACGTGGCACACGTGGCGATGATGACTGTCGGCACCGTAGGATGCTGACACGTGGCACAGAGCATTTTAGCAGATCGGCTGTGATAGTGACACGTGGCACGGCGCACGTTAGCAAAGTCAAACTTTTCTCAGATTCTGATTTGTGGACCCGGCGCACGTTAGCACTGTTCGGCGCACGTTAGGCGTCGCGACGCGGAAATTTACTAAAATGCCCTTTTTGTCCAATTTTCACTGTTTTGGCCCAAATCACCTCCAGAATGTCCTGAAACTTTATTTATCTACAAAATAACACAAAACACATCAAAATATTCATAATACTCAAGAAACTATACAAAATGTAAGGTTAAATGAGTGAGAAATAGTGATAGATTTACCACTCATCACACCCCCAAACCTAACATTTTGCTAGTCATCGAGCAAAACATAAAATAACATAAATAAATTAAGTAAGCCACTTTCGTAGGGATCACGGTTGCATTTAGTGTATGCAACAAGCCTTTAAACCCCTAGGTGTCCCTAGTGGACGAGTTGTAGTTTCGTGAGGGTTTACAGCAATGATACCCACAAACATTTTACAAAAGTAAAAAGGTAGTAAAACTAATGCACACAAAAGTAAAAAGACAAGCGAAAAGATAATAAAGATGTTAGTGACTAACCAGGTGAAACTTCTACTCCAAGTTACTAGTTTTTTTTTCTTTTATTTCTAAATTACTGAATAAGTAAATTCTCCGATTATTTTTACCATTCTTCATATACACATCCAACAAGATATAATCAACTCATTTTTGCCCACAACAGTCATAAGTGCAGTTGATAAGAGATTAATATTTTTGTCCTAAAGTTCTATCAGATTTCACACCTTTTGGTAGCAATGGAATAATTTTTCTGATTTTTCTGATTTTTTCTTTGATTTTTTTTCTATTTTTTATTTATATACAATATCTTCCATCTATGTAACGAGTGTTGGGTCGGTGGCTCCCAAACCAGTTGGCTTTAGGGCACCAGGTGTTAAGACACCCCTACGGACTTAATTACTCAGATTTCAGATATATATTTTTGCAGCATCTTTGATCCATGTAGCGAGCTTTGGGCCAGTGACTCCCAAACCAGTTGGCTTTAGGGCACTAGGTGTTAAAACACCCCTACGGACTTAATAACTCGGATCTCAAAATTATTATTTTTTTTTTACTCCATTGCTTTTTGAGATGCTTCCTCCAATTAAACTAGAGCACTGAATATTACAAACTTTTCAATTTTAGCTCATGTCCGTATGTTACTATATATGTTTAAATACCTGTCAACTGAGCATATGAAGATCCATTTTAGTCCGTTTTATGGAGAATTCACAAATTAAATAATTCAAAATGAAATAAACAAAAATTAACTTGTTTCAAAAATGGTTTTAGATACGTCTCAGGAGTGGAAACTCCTTACTCAGCTATCTCTTACCAATTTCGCCTTTTTAGTCAAAATAAAAACACAAAAACACAAAATATTTTTGTAATTTTTTGAAAATTTTTCAAATTTTTTTGTATTTTTTCGAAAAATTTGGACTAAAAATAAAAACAACACACAAACAAAAACAAGGTACTGATCAACTAATTTCCTCCCCCAAACCTAAATGAGACATTGTCCCCAATGTCTTAAACAGTAAAAGGAGAGTTAAGAAGGTCGTACCTGGTTAGCTGAAAATCTACATGAAATTAAATGTTAAGATCCAGATTAATCATACGCCTCTTACCACGATCGTCCTCGGACCAATTTATCTTTGAAAGGATAGGATCAACTTGTGGTTCATAGGCTATGAGTTGGTCTATTAGATCCGGAGCAGTTCTGGCAGTATAGAGGAGTTCTTTCAAAGGTTTTGACACGAACCCATTTCTCCGGGCATCATCAAGAAACACACAAAGAAAATCATAAAATCCATCAACATTAAGCAGTCCAAGCGGTTTCTGGTGTATGTTCAGGTTCGCCCAAGATAGAACTATAAAAATTTCCTCCAATGTGCCCAAGCCACCTGGCAAAGCGATAAAAGCATCAGCACGGTTAATCATTTCTACCAAACGTTCAAACATACCTGATACAATAAGTTCCTCTCCGTTTGATGATCCAATAAGATTTGCCTCTGCCAAGGGTTTTGGGATGATTCCCAAAACGTGACTGCCTCCTTCCTGTACAGCCTTTGAAACGATCCCCATAAGTCCAAGATTGCCTCTGCATATATTAAGTGCATATTCCTTGCAGCTAAGACTCGACCCAATTCCTGTGCTGCTTCTATGTATTGTGGCTTAGTACCAACACTACTACCGCAGAACACACAGATGTTTTCAACTCGTCTTCTCGAAGTGGCTTCCATTTGTTTTTTTATGTATTTCTTTCTCAAATCAGGATGCCTTCTAAAGTGCAATGACGGGCTGATTTTATAGTACCTGAAGCAGGTGAGTAATAATAGCACTAGTATCTTCCAGAGGAAGCTTATTAGCTAAATAATAAAATGAATCGTGAAAGGTCAAAAAGTCTGGATCCTGTCTACGAAAATAAAGATAATTACAACAGAAAAGCAAATCAAAGCAATAATTAAGGCAACACAATTGTGTACGCAATACGCCACTCGGTTAGTATAAATTCATTAGGATGCGTCTCAAGAATCCATTCTTTATTCAGCCATCGCTAATGAATTAGCTTTCATTTTTTGCCAAACACCATTCCTCTGTCTAAAAATGCTCCGTTTGTGCTTTTCCCTACAAAAAACACACAAAATTAAAAAATTCTACAACATGTATACACAAAATATAAAACAGAAATTACAACAAATTGCATGGGTTGCCTCCCTGCTAGCGCTAAATTTTTCGTCTTCAGCCAGACGTGACTGAAATCCATCTGTCAGGAGGTTTCAATGTCGTTTTAGATGTCCGATCAAAGACAATCCCGTGAGCGTTGCTTTTGAAGGGTCTCTTCCAACGGTAAAGTGGCAAAAAGAGTTTTGTCCCATTCAGTGCTCGTGCCACATTTTTGATCTTTGTTGCTTCAGTGGTTCGTGAAAAGAAAGAAAGAAAATCAGGAGGTCTCGTATGGTGCTTGACTTTGAATGTGAGTTCCATTCTGTCAAGCTTCTGGGCGATATCTTTGATTTGTACTCCCCAAAACAGCGATGTTTCTCCTGAATGCTCTGGATCTTTATTAAGGTCAGACATTTGCTCCTCCATTTGCTCTGCTTTTTGCTCCACCTTTTCTTCACAGATGTATTGTAAAATTCTTGTATTCAGTTTTATTTGTCATCTGTGAGATGCATGCTTCAAAATTGTCAACCTGAGGATGCAAAGATGTTTCTGACATTAGGTTTTCATCCTCTGATATGACTGGAATGGATGGTTCAGATAGATCTTCTTCAAACATCAAGGTAAAACATGCTCCAAGATCTTCATTTTGAGGATTGAAAGTTTGATCCTCCATTGTTGGTGCAATTGGTACAAATAAATCAGCTTCATCCTCGTCAGAATCTGAATAATAAAAGTCAATTTGAGACTTTGCCGGTTCGGGCTCCTGAACTGATACCTCTGGTTGTTGATACTACTCAGCCTCCTCCTCTGTTGAAGTGTCATTGTGAATCTTTGGGTACTCGAAGGCTTCATCAGTGTCATCTAAAAATGCCTCTTGAGGTATGATGTTCTGGTTTTCTGTTAATTGTCTCATTTGATCTGTCATCCTCTGAAGGAATTCTAATTGTCTCTGATTTGTGCATCTAATTGAGCTTCCCGTTCTTCGAGCCAATCTTTGAGCATGTGAATCAACTGATCTTCCTCTGATGGTTCTGATTGTTGATGGAAATCGAAGGTAGATGGTGGATAAGATGGAAAATGTGGTTCTGTGAAATGTGATGGCTCGTCATACCATGAAGGATCTTGATAGCTCTGCCACCCTGGATGGTAGTTGTATTTGCAATAATCTCTAGGGTGGTTACCATTACATATGTCACATCTCCCTATTGCGTTCTGTTGAGCAAATGTGGTATTGCTTGGTTCTGGCATCCAGTGATAATTGTTGGGCTGGACAACAGGCCTCAGAAAACCGGACTGTTGCTCCTAGATTTGGGGTGTATCTTCTTGTAAAGCACGTGATCTCTCAATCTCCCAATAATGTTCCATTTTTTTTCAATCACCTGAAAACACAGTAAAGAAATAAAAATTATAGATAAAGAAAATTAGATACAAGTAAATTAGATAGCTTCAAAATTAATAACTCAAGAAAATAAGTCCCCGGCAACGGCGCCAAAAACTTGACCGGCGTAAACACACACGTATAACGCAAGCGCACGTATCGTTCAAGTAGTATAAAAATATCGATCCCATGAGGACATAATTCCTATAGTTGTTATTAATTATTAAATCTATTTATTTACAGATATCTAATTGAGAGGGAAGAGAATGATTACTTGATTGATTTGATTGATTGTAGAATTGCTAAATAAAAAATAAATAAAAAGACAAAAGAAAATACTAAGGAAAATAACAAAAGACACAAAGATCTAGGGTTGTGAATCATTCTAATATCTTTTAAAAGATGAAGTGATTATTTTATGTTTGTGTAATAAATCAGTTTACTAACCTGGAACACTAAATTATGCAAAAGCCTCTGTCGATGGTCAGACGCAAATACCCAGTTTAACCCAATTGAACCATATGTTTATGTCAACCAAATTATCTGGATTCATTAAGTTTAAGTTCCAATTATGGCTACCCCCGCCCGACAGGTATATGTCTATCCTGTAAGGAAATCTATTAAAGAGTTATCTATCCTCAAGGAAGATCGTAGGCTATTAAGTCTAAGGCTCAAACCTAAAATCCTTATGTCTAGTTCATTTTAGATTTACCACATCAATCTTATTGGTGATCAGAAAACAAGAAGCATTAAGCTTAAGACTTAATAAGTAAACCTTTAAATTACCCAAACTATAAAATAACCCCTTATAAACCGGTGATATTAGAATTTATCACAACCCCAGATAACTAACACATAACTAGGGCTAGTAAAAACGTAAAAGTAAAAGACAAAAAGTAAAAATGCTGAAAAGTAAAAGACATAAAGTAAAAGTTGAAAAGTAAAATAAAATAAAATAAAATGCTAAGGTAAAAGGAATTACTTTTACTATTTACTATTTTAGATATCTCCCATAAAATAATATATAAACTTGTGATTCTTTTTCCAACCAGCCATAAAGGCGGTAACCTGATTAAGTCAAATTAAGTCCAACCAGCCATAAAGGCGGAACCAAAATTAAATTACCAACCGACCAATCTGGCGGTATCCTTTATTAGTCAGGTTTAAACCATATTAAAATGAATTACCAACCGACCAATCTGGCGGTATCCTTTTTAAGTCAATATTTTAAATAGTGAATATATTATTTTTAAGGGAGATTATTCTAAATAGTAATAGTAAAAGAATTACCTTTCACCATAGCTGGGGAAATTACCTCCTCATAGTGAATAGTAATAATTGTAAAAAGTAAAAAAAGTAAATTACTATATTAACAAAACGTAATTAAAATTATTTACAAAACTAAAAACTAAAAAAAACTAAAATCTAAAAGAAACTAGAGAGAGAAACTCACTCTTTACAGAGAATAGAAGAGAGAGAGTGGTACAACAAATTCTGAAATTTGAAGGTGAATTTATAGGCGCGGGTAGGCTTCAGGAGTCGCGACGCTGAAGTTCTTGGCGTCGTTACGCCAGCTTCTGTCGACGTGGCACGCTCTGGTTCGTCGGTTTGCAGATTCTGGATAAGCTGATAAGGTGACACGTGGTGAGGTGGTTGGGTTTCAATTATTGTGACACGTGGCGGCTTCTGATTGGTCGGTGAGATTCTTATCCGCCACCTGTCAGATAAGGATTAGATTCTCAATGATTGATGCTGACGTGGCGATGACGTGGCGACACGTGGGAAAGAGACTGTCGACACCGTAGGATTGCGACACGTGGCACTTCCTGATTCGCTGATGATGACGTGGTGATGAGGTGGCAGTTTGACTTGGTCAACCTGGTGATGTGGCTGATGACATGGCAATGACGTGGAGTGACACATGGCACACGTGGCGATGATGACTGTCGGCACCGTAGGATGCTGACACGTGGCACAACGTATTTTAACAGATCGGCTGTGATGGTGACACGTGGCACGGCACACGTTAGCAAAGTCAAACTTTTCTAAGATTCTGATTTGTGGACCCGGCGCACGTTAGCACTGTTCGGCGCACGTTAGGCGTTGCGACACGAAATTTACCAAAATGCCCTTTTTGTCCAATTTTCACTGTTTTGGCCCAAATCACCTCCAGAATATCCTAAAACTTTATTTATCTACAAAATAACACAAAACACATCAAAATATTCATAATACTCAAGAAACTATACAAAATATAAGGTTAAATGAGTGGGAAATAGTGATAGATTTACCACTCATCATTTAGCCTGTGCTGTAGCCTAGCTCAGCTGCTAAAAGAACTACTCCTAATCTAATTAGGATTATTATGGACCCAAATGGCTTCTATTGCTGCCTCAGCTGCAGGAATAACCCGCTTGTGTTGTTTATTCGGTAACAATATCTTGCTTGGAAGATTTCCAGCTCACTGTTCCGTTATTCAAACTTTATAGTACTTTTTCGACTTATAGTCATTTTTATCGGTTAGGAAACTTGCAGCAGTGAACCCAGTCACTTCAAGTTCTCATTCTCCATAGTATAAGACAATATCCTTAGTTCATCTAAGAAACTAAAGGATGTTCTTAACATCAATCCAGTGACTATCACTTGGATTAGCCTGATTGTGACTCCATATGCTCAAAGCATATGACACACCAGGTTGCGTACATTTATTTCAATGTATGAGTTCTCGGAGAGTGTCAACAACCTTTAGATCTATCCTAGTAGATCCTTATTCCTAGAATAAAGGTTGTCTCTCCCAAGAATTATATGAAGAATTTTCATGAAAGCCAAGCTTTCACCGATTTTATTATGGGAATGTCATTTCCAAGAAATGATATGTAATCATTTTTTAGGACAATCATTGTCAGTGCGCTCCCACTAACCTACTTATATACACGAGAATCAATTTCGTTTTGAATTAAATCATACACCATTATGATTACATCAAAACGATATAGTTCCAAGAACTCAATACTTGCTTCAATCCATACATGGATCGAATAACCTGCAAACCTTGTTTGCTAGTTTTGGTACGAAAAAACAGTCAGGATGTTGTAAACATCCTCCAAAAGGTTTCCGTTAAGGAAAACGGTTTTGGCATTTAGCTGCCATATTTCATAAATGAAACATGTAGCATCAGCAAGCATTGTCCAAATGGATTTACCGTGGCAACAGGTAAAAGGTTTCGTCGTAATCGACACAATGTTGATAACGATACATTTTCGCTATAAGCCTAGCTTAGTACGTTGGTATGTTGCCTTCCATGTATGTCTTCCTTGAAGACTTATATAGTACCAATAGGCACAATGCCTTCCGGTACAACAACTAGTATCCAAACTTAGTTGATATACATGGGATCCATTTCGGACTTCATGGCACTTTGCCATAATAGGGAGTCGATATATGTAGTCAGTTCGTGTTCCTAAAAAAGATTGACATCTTTATGAGGTGAGATCAGAAACCCATACCCCAGGTTGTTTTCTGACTCTCTCCGACCTATGCGGTTCTTGTGTTTTCTGACTCTCTCTCCCATCCAATTCCTAGATCCAGTAGGTAGACATCCAAGTCCGAAACATATATCCAATATATGCCAATATATCCATTATATTCCCTAACCTTTTTCCTCTGAATCAACTAAGCCTTGGCTTTGGCACAACAAACTTAGTGATCCCAGTTAAGCGGAACCCATTGACCTTGGAAAGCTTCATAATCAATGTCGATGGACAAGAAGTGATCTTGACTTTGGCCAATAAATCACAACTTGGACAAGACACCGATATGGAACAAAGCCTTCATGATTCAAACACATCCGCGACGGACAAAGGTCTTGACTTTGGCCAACAAACCAGTGCCAATCTTGGATCTTGAGTAAAAATCACTCAATGGAAGGAAAAACGCTTAATATTTTGTGAGGGTTTTTTCGCGTAATTAGCAACCAATTAATTATCTTTGTTAAGTTCTCATCATCATACACCCTTAAACATGCATTCTAAATAACATAATAAGGCGCGTATAAATAAAATATAATAATGATATGCAGATGGATATTTAAACACATTGTTCATAGAACAAATCTCTCCATTTCTTCTCTCCCTTTAGCACAAGTATTACTTCTACCCAATTACATAACACTTCTAAAGAAACCTCATTTACATTGAGGGGAATAGGTGAGAAGAGAAATACACAGAGTAAGGAGGTAATAGGCTGGACACGCAGGTCCAATTTAATCAATTCTAAATTTATTACAACAATTTCCAAAATTGCCCTCACACATATAATATCCATCCGATATACATTATTCATACATCGCATCCAATTATTCACACAAGCATGTTATCAATCAATCTAATCCAATTAATTAATCTGATAATTAATGACCATCCAATGTTCAAACAACGATTTGATTTTGCACGAGTCAAACTCGTATTGCGAATAAGTACTCAAAGTACGAATTCTTGAATTATATTAAACTACAACATTAAATCCAATTTAATTTGTATTTAATACTAATTATATATTTAATTCCAAATTAAATAATTACACTTTTTAATGTGCCTTTACGACTTAGATTCTAAATCTAATCATTACGGGTCTCAAAGCCCAATTAACATTCAATGTCAATTTAATTTAAAGTCCAATGGGCTTTCAATTAATTTCATAAGGCATGGACTTTTGGTCAATATGGGTCAAACCCAAATACCAAAGCCCATTTAAGGAATCACCCTTATTTGCCAAGAAACCAATTTAGGCCCAATTAAAATTAAAGGTCCATTAAGTCATAATTGGACTTTATGGATATGGTTTTGGGCCCAATTGGATCCAACCAATTAGCCTAAACCAAACTTGGCCCAACCAAGCCCATTAAGCCCAATTACAACTTTACAAGCCCAATTACAACTTTACAAGCCCAATTCCAATTTGGCCCAATTAATTAAATTACCAAAATTCCAAATTTTATAATTTAATTAACCTAAAGTGTATGCCATAATTAATTAACCAAATTAACATTTCCAAAACACTAATTTACTCAACTAATTATGCTTATCATCATCAACACATGTCCAACATATTTGAATAAAAAAATCATATCAATTTACATGCTTCAAGTCACGGTAATTAGGGATTATTTGTCCAATTCAAAATTCAATCCAATAAATCTCAAATCAACATTTTCCAAATGATTTCAACTCATCCAATGAATCAAAAAAAAAAAAAAATCACCATGACTTTTAAGGGCAATAAGTTTCGGCCAAGCCTACAATTTGGGAAAATTATCCAATCCATTTTTCACAAAATTTATCACAAACAACTCCAAGTCATTCATGTA
Source organism: Zanthoxylum bungeanum (assembly GCA_019454045.1). Taxonomy (NCBI): domain Eukaryota; kingdom Viridiplantae; phylum Streptophyta; class Magnoliopsida; order Sapindales; family Rutaceae; genus Zanthoxylum; species Zanthoxylum bungeanum. The sequence goes on along the minus strand of SKCR01026106.1, from coordinate 176,713 downwards.
CAAGCATGCGCAAACAATTAATTTCACTCAAACATGCTCAAATCCAATTTACCCAAATTTTACCCTAATCAAATTTCATGCTCAAAATGGCTCAAGATACCATTGTTGGATTTATATTAAGTCCCAAGGATCAATTCAAGCAAGAAATCATATGTGAATACTCGTAAAAGCATGGCGGAATCATACTTACAACGATCGGTTATGCGATGCGAGGAACAAATACTTTTCTCCCCTCCATGGTGTGCTCGGCAGTGGGCTGTTTTTGAGCTCCTCATTTTCGGTCATCACCTCCAAGTGTGCTCCAAGCTCCAAGCTTTGCAAATGGTGATTCCATGCTCACAAGTTGGTTTCCCTATCACCTTAGATGACCCTTATTGTGCTAGCATATGAAAGATTTGCCACAAATCTTCATTGTATCTACTTGTAATTTTCGGCCATGCCAAAAATTGGGAGAGAAGCATTTCTTGGCCCTTGGCCGAATGATAGAGAAGAGAGGAATGAGAGAATGTGTTGTGTGTTTTGTGTATTAGATTTCCAAAAGCTAATACCAATTTTTTGCTTTCAAAAAGTCAAGGCAGTTAAGCCTACAACCACCTCCATCACTATTCACATCAAAAGTGACATGTTGTCAATCACTCAAAGTGACTAGACATCACATCAATCAAAGTGACTAATGATTTGACGCTTGATGTGACTTGTAGGCCGCACTTGAATTCGAAATGCGAGTGCGCCCGCAAACACTCCCTGGCTCGGGTTCGCTAATTCTGAATTAACGAATTTTCCGTTGCGACGTAATTAAATCAAATTTAATTAAATAATTGTGCATAGCAAAATTACTATTCACGTCGCTAGCGAATTAATTCTAAATTAACTCGTTCGCCCGAATTAAAATCTAATTTTAATTCCGTGTCGAAATCCAATTTCGTATAATATATCAAATTTATTATTTTATCGATTAATTCCAAATTAATCGTTCTCTCTCTTTAATGACATTTTATCCCAGATAAAATATCTCCGTAATTAATCCTAGATTAATTTTCTCTCTCTTATAATTAATCCCAGATTAATTAAGTGTGAGTCATACGTCGTCAGTGAATCTTCGGGAAACGACCCATGAGATCCTCGGATATGTTGTTAGTAAATCCGGTCGTCGGACTATCCGAACACGTACGTACCCAGTACTACATTTTTTTACCGATTTACAAGACATGGTTGGCTTCTAACAAAGCACCGTGCCTACCCAATTCTCCAGAAATATTCTTACTGGAATATGTGATCTATATCAGGCGTAATATACGTAGTATTGCGTATTTCGATCCAGCATCAGATGTCACGTGCTAGGCATGGGGCTGGATTTGTGTCTGCCCCGTACGAAGCACATATCAGATCTCTGGTAACTAGTCTCTATAAAATCGGATAAACATGACCTAGTCATAATATCTCGATAGCTGCAGCATATAAGAGAAGCAGTTCCGTAGCCTACGTGATCATCATCTCCATTATGACTGGAGTGATACTGCCATCTCGACATCACACCCAATACACTACGATTCTCAATATACCCAGAAGAGGCATACACAGAACTGTTAAACCCTGGACGACCAAAACCAAAGTATATTGATTGTCGCAAGTATTAGCGGTGCAAGTCTCAGGTTAAAACCAAATACACCTACCCTGATTCGGACTTCCATAGACACATAGTCATACTACCATTGGAATTCCGAGGGGTCTATCCAGAGCGAAGCTGTTTCCGTACCATCGGTAAACACAACCTCTATTACACTTGCATGAGTATCCTATACCCAAATATATGAGAACTATGCCGTTATGCTCCCACAACGCGCACAAGTGGAATACTAGTCAATTCCGCATTATCGAGTCCAATCTCGATAATACTACAACTAGGGATATTTAATGATTAAACCTTCGGGATTGATACTGTCTCATATCATCTCAATCCGAAACTAATCTTATGGACCTTTTATCATTTATATATCTTGGTAATCTAATTACAAATGATAAAAGAGTAATTTCCTTTGTCACATAGTTAATTTGTACAACAACACCATGATTTGTACAAATAGTGATGCTATGGGCCATAATTGTCCAACAACAACCACAGTTTGAGGCCCTACTTGGAGATAGAGAAAAACCAAAGCCTTCCACAGCGGAAACGCCAAAGGTTGAGCTAAAGCCATTACCAGAAGGTCTTCAACATGCATTTCTCGGACCATGTGATACCTTTCATGTTATTATTTCATCTGAACTAAGTGCATCACAAAGTGAAAAATTACTTCGCATTGAGTGAGCATGAATCTGCCCTAGGTGGACCATAGGTGATATTAAAGGTATTAGCCATTGATTTGCTTCCATAAGATTCACCTAGAAGAGAGAGCTATCCCTCGCAAAGATCCTCAACGTAGACTTAACCCCACCATGAAAGAAAGATGAGAATGAAGTGAAAAATGAAGTGATAAAATTATTAGATGCGGGTTTTATATACCCAATTGCTGATAGTAAATGAGTTAGTTATACGCAGGTCGTCCCTAATGTAACGACCGGTAACCTTCTTGACCAATAAATTTTGACTACTGTTTAATTCTGAGATGAATACTCATAAAATAAATTATATTGAATATGTACACACTCATTAAGTGACCTTGGGGGATGATTGATACTTTTTGAAGTTCTGATACCGAATTGTACAATGCTTCACTACCGGATAACCTACGGTTTTTGGCCCATAACTTCCTCATATGAACTCCGATTTCTATGAATTTTATATCTTTAGAAAGATAGGATCGAGACCTACAACTTCCACGTTGAACTATTTTCCAAAATCAGACCAGAAAATAGGTCAAAAACACAAGTCAAAATTCGGATGAATAATGATTTCGGGGTCAAATGCAAAAGTCCCAAACTTTCCACACACTTCTACACTTTTCCACAAACTTACAAATATCTAAGACACCCCACTATATAAAGAGTGTACTATTCATAAATCAAAAAATTTGAGACATAAAGAAAGGAAGAAAAAGGTTGGAGAGAAAGGGAAAAAAAAAAAGAGCGATGGACGCGAAAAGAGGGAGAGAGAAAGAAGAAAAAGAAGAATAAAGGAAAGAAGAAGAAGAAGAAGAAGAAGAAGAAGAAGAAGAGAGGAAAAGAAGAAGAAGAGGAAGAAAAGAAATAGAGAAAATCTTGGCAACCTTGGGAGACTTGTAGGGTGGAGGAAACAACAAAGAAATGAGGTAAGGGTATTTGACCCAAATTTTGGATTATGGATTTTGATGATAAAATACTAGATGGATGATAAAATCATGTTAGAAATTTCTTTTAGTAGCATAACATGTGAGGAAATTGATCTAAACCCCTAAGTTTGGAGTTAGTTAGGAATATGAGATTAAAGTGATTGAAATGGGTTTAATTATATGGATTATGTGGGATAAATTGGAAGTTGATTGTTGATAAGATAATGATTTAGTTTAAGTAGAATTGATGGTAATGTGGTGTATTGAACAATAGTTTTTAGTATGGGAATTTTATGGTTGAGTATTTGGGTGAATTGAAGTTGGAGAAGAAAAATAGAAAACCTGGGAACTACTCCAGCGTCGCGACGCTGGAGGGTTTTACGTCGCGACACGAAAGAGTAAAATTTGGGCACGCTTCTGATTCATGCGCGTCACGACGTGCCCTGACCTGCGTCGCAACGCGAGTTCAAAATTTGCCCTGAATCAGTTTTAAGCCATCCTTGTTCCTTTTTAGAATGCTTGAGGCCGACTTATAGGTCTCGTGATCAAACAAGACATGAAAACATGCGTGAATACATCAACGGAGGTAGCGGAATACTCACATTGATCGGTTGAGTCGATTTGAAGACGATTCGAAGCCTAAAACGCACTGCCTTTGTGCGCCCACTGCAGCAGCAGCCCATGCTCACTGTCTTTGCAGTTTCGGGTCTCAAAACGAAGCTCCAAACTCCGTCGGATGAGTCCCGCCTCATGGGTGAACCTCCCTACCACCTTCGCAAGACTCGTAGTGTGCTAGCACTTTGCGGTTTTCACCATGAAAACCCAACTCTTGGCTTCCCTTAGCTCACGTTTTTCTTGATGAAAAAACAGTGAGTTTTGCCCTATTTTGGCGTGAGAGAGTGGAGAGAAAATGAATGATTTTTTTTACAAAAAATCAATTTATATTTATGCCATAATATTTATTAAATTAATAATAAAAAACTTATGACACAAATCATGCAATGGCTTAGAGTGTCAAACACTCAATTTCCATGCAAAACCATTGAGTGCATTGTACACTATCTCCATGCAATGCATTAGAATTAAATAATGCATAATATGACATGTGTCATGTGGGCCCCACACGTTTCCAAATGAAAGTGGGCCCACGTGCACTCACGCGTTCGGTTCGATATTTCCGAAATACCGAACTTACGTCGCGACGTTAATTAAATCGAATTTAAATAAATAATTGCGCCTAGCGAAATTATTATTTACGTTGCTAACGAATTAATTCTAAATTAACTCGTTTGCCCGAATTAAAATCTAATTTTAATTCCGCGTCGAAATCTAATTTCGTTTAATACATCGAATATATTAATTTACCGATTAATTCCAAATTAATCGTTATCTCTCTCTAGACTATATTTTATCCTAGATAAAATATCTCCGTAATTAATCCTAGATTAATTTTCTCTCTCTCTTCTATATAATCCCAGATTATTCAAGAGTGCGAGTTGTGCGTCATCGGTGGATTATCGGAAGCGACCCATGAGATCTCCGGATATATTGGCAGTAAATACGGTCGTCGGAGTATCCAAATCACGTACGTACCAAGTACTACGTTCTACCGATTTACGAGACAAGGTCAACTCCTAGCAAAGCACCAAGTCATCCCAATTCTCCGGACATATCCTTTTAAGAATATTTAAGATCTATATCAAGCGTAGTATACTAATGTGTGCGTATCGGCCCAGTATCGGATAGTCACGTGCTAGGGCTGGGGCTGGATAAGTGTCTGCCCCGTCCGAAACACATATCGGATGTCTGGTAACTAGTCTCTATAATCGGATATTCATGACCTGGTCATAATATCACGATTGGATGCGCATCACTTAAGAGCACTAATACCGTATCCAGCGTGACATCATCTCCACTATGACTGGAGTGATACTTCTGTCTCGACATCACATCCAATACACTACGATTCCTGATAAACCCAGAAGAGGTGAACACAGAACCAGTTAAGATCCCCCAACCACCAAAACCAAAGTTTACCGATTGTCGTAAGTATTAGCGATGCAAGTCTCAAGTTAAGACTATACACACCTACCTTGATTTCGGCCTCCCATAGACACCTAGTCATAATACCAATGGGATTCCGAAGGGTCTATCCAGAGCGAAGCTGTTTCCCATACCATCGGTGAAACACGACCTTCTATCGCACTTGCACAAGTATCCAATACTTATATATATGAGAACTATGCCGTTGTGCCCTCACAACGCGCACAAGTGCAATACTAGCCTATTCCGCATTATCGATGTCCAGTCTCGATAATACTACGGCTAGGGATATTTAATGATTAATCCTTCGTGGACTGATACTGTCTCATATCATCTCAATCCAGGAACTAATCATAGGGACCTCTGTTCATTTATATATCTATGGTGATCTAATCACAAATGACGAGAGTGCAATTTCCTTGTTACATAGTAATTTTGCTACCGCAACACAATGTTCTGTGCAATAGTGACGCTATGGGTCATATTATCCAACAATCTCCCACTTGGCACGTAGCGAGTCACTCAAGTGTCCTACACCCGAACTATGTAAGGTTCGCTCAAATGCTGAGGAAAGGAAATTTTCGTCAGCGGATTTGTTTGATTATCGTTTGACGCGATTTATACGATCATCACATTGCCATGATGTATGATCCGAACGAATCAGATGATATAGAAGTATATATCTGGATCGTCGATGAGACCTTTAATTCCTTAGCCTGTGCTGACGCCTAGCTCAGCTGCTAACAGAACTATATCTAATCTATTAGATTCACTTTCGACCCAAAAGACTTCTATTGCCGCCTCAGCTGCAGCAATAATCCGCATTTGTTGTTTATTCGGCAACAGTTATCTTGCTTGGAAGATTTCCAGCTCAATGTCCCGGTGTTCAAACTTTATAGTACCGCAGTATTTAATCGTTTGGAAACTTGCTGCAGTGATCCCAGTCACTTCAAGTTCTCATTCTCCATAGTAAAAGATAGCATCTTTAGTTCTCAGAGATACTAACAGATGTTCTTAACTTCAATCCAGTGACTATCACTTGGATTGACCCGATTGTGACTCCATATGCTCGAAGCGTATGAGACACCAATACAAGTACATTTTAAATGTACAATTTCCAGAGAGTGTTAACAACTCCAAATCTATCCCAGTAGATCTTTATTCCTTGAATAAAGGTTGTTACTCCCCAGAATTCTACGGAGAATTTCTATTGAAAGAATATCTATGAAAACCAAGCTTTCACCAATTGTTTTATGGGAATTTCACTGTCAGTGCGCTCTCCCACTAACCTCCTTATATACACAAGAATTATTTCGTTTTGAGTCAAATCATAAACCATTATGATTATTTAAAACGTCAGTTCCAAGAACCTTATGCTTGCATTGATCCAAACATGGATCGAATAACCCGCAAACCTTGTTTGTCGGTTATACAAAATCGTCAGGATGTTGTAAACATCCTCCAAAAGGTTTCCTTTTCAGGAAAGCGATTTTGATTTGTAACTGACATATTTCATAAATGAAATATACAGTTATCAACAAGCATCTTCAAAATGGATTTACCATGGCAACAGGTAAAAAGGTTGAACCGTTATTAACACAATGTTGATAACGATACCTTTTTCGTCAAAAGCCTAGCTTTGTACGTTGGTATGTTGCCTTCCATGTATGTCTTCCTTGAAGACGTTTAATGTACCATAGGCACAATGCCTTGTGGTACAACAACTAGTATCCAAAATAGTTGTTATACATGGAATCCATTTCGGATTCATGGCACTTTCCCATAATAGGGAGCCGATACCTCGTATAACTTCCTCAAAACGTAGTCGGATGGTACACCACCATAAGATTGACATCTTTATGAGGTGAGATCAGAAACCCATACCCTAGGTTGTTTTCTGACTCTATCCGAACTACTAGTTTCTTGTGTATTTGAAGATTAATGGTATAGATTCATCATAGATGAACTATTTGTGTTCCATTAAGGACTTCGTGCCTTGAACAGTGTTACTCCGATTTTCATCGAGTATCACTATCCTCCCACTGACCACTGCATATCGGTATTTCACTCAGGAAAACCGCATGGTGAGCAAAAATCATATTGTTCTCATGTGGGATTTATAAGTACTATACTTAAGGTTTCCCTTAGGATGACCTATATTGGCACTTATCCAATTTGGGTCCTTAGTTTGGTATCATCCAAACGCTATGCCTGGCATACCCAAATTATCAGGAATGAGAAACCCCGTTTCTTCCTGTTCATATCCTATATGATATCTGTCAAACAGATTTATATGGAACCTTATTCTAAATAAGTTTTGCACTGTTAATACATATCCTATAGAAGGAAATAGTAGCTTAGAGCGACTCGTGATAAACCTTATCATGTCCAACAAAATTCGGTTTTAGTTCGGACACACCGTCTAACTGACGTGTCTCGGGAGGAGTCCTCACATGAAAGAACACCGTACTCTTTCATTATATATGAAACTTACTGCTTAAGTATTTCCATTTCGGTCTTACCGTGGCGGAATAATACTATAGCCGATCTGTTTGTTTTCTTCGTGTCGAAACTCAAAAGTTTCCGATCTGTGTTCTTCAAAAGAAACACATAACCACAACGTGATGCTACATCCGTTAAGGTCACGAAATATTCATGTTCACATCTAGCCTAGCTAGATATGGGCCCACTTAATTCACCATGAATAGGGCTAACAGATCGGTGGCCTTTTACTATTACCAAGTAAAAGTATTTTAGGTATTATTTAACCTAAAACTAGATTCGTAGACCTTATTTGAATAGTCAAATCAGTCCTAGTATCCACTCTTCAAAAGTGTGGATATACGAGTCTTGTTTAATTGTGTCTTAGACAACAATGCCACAAATAAGTCTCCATTGATCAAATCAATTTGAGCTATTTATTTGTCATTTTATATGTTTGAGATTTTATTATATTCAAAATATAAATTCTATTCTGTTATTACATCCAATGTATTTATCTCAGTATCATCTTTATATAATGAAACACTTTAGTGTTCTAGAATATAAAGGTTTTATCCGCATCGGATTAAATACTGATATAGAGATAATGTCTCTAGTCAACTAGTTACATTATAACATTTCCTAATTTAAGTACATACCCAAATGGTAGTTCCTAAATTTAGGTATCTACGGTCGAAACAGCGACTTTCGTCCCGTTTCCAATTCGCAGAGAAATCTCGGCTTGAAGCCAGTATCCAGCTCACAGCGGATTCTGAACGTCAATACATATATGTATTATGTACCACACTAAGTATTTAAAATCCAATTTCATACTAGTAGTAAACATAACTTTGACAAATATTTTTAAAGTTAGAGCCTCGCCCTATCTTTAATTCCTTCGTGTCTTCCATATCCAAATGGTAGTCACTTTGGGATATGTCAATTATCTTTTCAATATTTCACAAACCTTTGGGCAAGCCTTGGGTTTTAGAATATCGAAATGGTGTGCACCTTGTGCTACATGCCCAATTGCAAACTTTGACTTTTTCCACTAGAATAGTCAATTAATTCTCCAAGAATTATTAATTGCAATTTTAATACTTTTAAATCTAAAGATAGATTTATTGTAAGTATTAATTAAGCACTAAAGTCATCATCACATAAATCTTCCAAAGACTTTATGCTCTACTATTTGCTTAATTATGGGCTTAGTAATAATAAGTTATTTTATCAAGTAAATTAACCTATTATTAATTCCCAATTGAAAATTAAATCATTTAAAACATTTAATCCAAGGATTATATATTTTAAATATTCAACCTTTTCAATTCTTTACTTGATTTTAATAGTCCAACTATTTAATCAATTATTAAGGTACTATTTATTATAATGATTACAATAATCCAATTATTTAATCAACTATAATTTTAATATTGATTACTATAATCCCATTATAAAATCAACTATATCATTTAATTCAATTATATTGATTACTATAATCCAATTACAAAATCAACTATATATTGAATGAGTTTGTATATAGTCCAACTATATATATTTTTAAAACAACATAAAATATTAGTCCGACTAATACTTTTGATTAATATGACGAGTAAAATAAAATGAGCGTGTTTAGCGAGTATTCGAACGAATGTTGCAAATTCAATACTTGCCTCCCACTATTTTTCGTCGAGCCTCTAACCCTCTGTGGAGTACTTCGGGAAACCGTGTTTCTAGTGGGCTAGGATCCCGTTAAATAACACACAACCTTGACTTTGGCCAATAAAAATTGTATGCTATTTAACTAGGTAGATCTCTAGATCAATTGGATCTCATCCAATTCCTAGATCCGGTTAGGTGGACATCCAAGTCCAAAACATATGTATAATATCAATGTATCCATTACATTTTCCTAACCCTATCCTCCGAATCATCTAGGCCTTGGCTTTGGCCAAAAACAAACCTAATGATTCCAGTTAAGCGGGACCCATTGACGAGGAAAGTTTCGTAATCAATGTCATTGGACAAAAAGTGATCTTGACTTTGGCCAATAAAAATCACGATTTGGACAAGACACCGATATGCAACAAAACTCTCATGATTCAAGTACATCCTTGATTGACAAAGGTCTTGACTTTGGCCATAAAAACCAATGCCAACTTCGGATCTTGAACAAGAATCATTCAATGGAAGGATATTGCTTAATATAAATTGAGGGATTTTCGCGTGCAAATTGGCTACCAATTTAATTATCTTTGTTAGGTCTCATCATCATACACCCTTAAACATGCATTCTAAATACATAATAAAGCGAGTATGAAATAAAATAATAACGATATGCGGATGGATACTTAACACATTGATCCTAGATCAAATCTCTCCCTTTCTCACTCAAGCTAGCACTTGTACTACTTCTACCCGTTACACTACACTTCTAAAGAAACCTCATATATATAGAGGGGAATAGGTGAGAAGAGAATACAAAGAGAAAGAAGGTGATAAGGCTGGACACGCAGGTCCAATTTAATAAATCGAATTTATTACAACAATTTCCAAAATTGCCCACCCATCTAATATCCATCCGATATACATTATTCATTCAACACAACCATGTATTCACACACACAAGCATGCTATCAATCAATCTAATCAAATTAATTAATCTGATAATTAAGTGATCATCCAATGTTCAAACAACGATTTGATTTTGTTCGAGTCCAAACTCGTTTTTGCGAATAAGTACTCAAAGTACGAATTCATGAATTAAATTAAACTACATCATTAAATCTAATTTAACATGTATTTAATACTAATTCACTATTCAATTCCAAATTAAATATTGCACTTTATATAATAAACCTTTTACGATTTAAATTCCAAATTCAATCGCGTCGGGACTCAAAGTCCGATTAACGTCCAACGTCAATTAATTAAGTCTAATGGGCTTCAATTAATTTCTTTAGGCATGGGCTTCGGCAACCAAAGCCCATAGTGGAATCACCCAAAATGCTTAGAAATCAATTTCGGCCCATTAGGCCCAATTAAACATTAAAGGTTCATTAGTCGCATTTGGGCTTTATGGTTAAGGTTTTGGGCCCAATTGGATCCAATCCATTGGCCTAAACCAAACTTGATAAATCAAGCCCAATAGGCCCAATTACAACTTTAATTTCTAATCCAAAATTAGGCCCAATTAATTAAATCCAAAAATCCAATTTTCACAATTTAATTACCAAAAGTGCATTATATGATTAATCAACAAATCAACATTTCCAAAACACTAAATTAGTCCAATAATCATACTTAATTCATTATTACATGTCAAACACACATAATGAAAAATCAAACCCATTACATGCTTTTAAGTACTCGGCCAAGGAGGGATTTTGTGTCCGATTCGGTTTCGATCCAATCGAACCTACAATCGACATTAAATCACCATCCGATTTGATTTCATACACATCCAATGTCACAAAACCAAAATTACCAAGACATTAGGGCAATGATACATTCGGCCATGGTAAGGAATTTGGGGTTTTTGTCCAATTCGAAATCCAATCCAATTTGATTCAAATTAACGTCAACCTAATCGATTCTAACTCATCAAATGAATCAAAAATCAAAAAATCCAAGATACAAAAAATCACATTACATTCGGCCAACACATCCATTTTGGGGAAAATAATTCCAAATCATTTTTTGTCAAATTGATCCAACCAAAATGAAATTAAACATGTTATAAGCATACTCAAACAAACAATTTATTCAAATCATGCTCAAATCACATTTACCCAAATTTTAAATCCCTAAAATTTCATGCTTGCAACATTAGCTCTTGATGCCATTTGAGTTTTTCTAATGTCCCATGATCAAACAAGACATGAAAACATGCGTGAATACATCAACGGAGGTAGCGGAATACTCACATTGATCGGTTGAGTCGATTTGAAGACGATTCGAAGCCAAAAACGCACTGCCTTTGTGCGCCCACTGCAGCAGCCCATGCTCACTGTCTTGGCAGTTTCGGGTCTCAAAACAAAGCTCCAAACTCCATCGGATGAGTCCCACCTCATGGGTGAACCTCCCTACCACCTTCGCAAGACTCGTAGTGTGCTAGCACTTGCAGTTTTCACCATGAAAACCCAACTCTTGGCTTCCCTTAGCTCACATTTTTCTTGATGAAAAAACAGTGAGTTTTGCCCTATTTTGGGCGTGAGAGAGTGGAGAGAAAATGAATGATTTTTGTTACAAAAAATCAATTTATATTTATGCCATAATATTTATTAAATTAATAATAAACTTATGACACAAATCATGCAATGGCTTAGAGTGTCAAACACTCAATTCCATGCAAAACCATTGAGTGCATTGTACACTATCTCCATGCAATGCATTAGAATTAAATAATGCATAATATGACATGTGTCATGTGGGCCCCACACGTTTCCAAATGAAAGTGGGCACTCACGCGTTCGGGTTCGATATTTCCGAAATACTGAACTTACGTCGCGACGTTAATTAAATCGAATTTAAATAAATAATTGCGCCTAGCGAAATTATTATTTACGTCGCTAACGACTTAATTCTAAATTAACTCGTTTGCCCGAATTAAAATCTAATTTTAATCCGCGTCGAAATCTAATTTCGTTTAATACATCGAATATATTAATTTACCGATTAATTCCAAATTAATCGTTATCTCTCTCTAGACGATATTTTATCCTAGATAAAATATCTCCGTAATTAATCCTAGATTAATTTTCTCTCTCTCTTCTATATAATCCCAGATTATTCAAGAGTGCGAGTTGTGCGTCATCGGTGGATTATCGGGAAGCGACCCATGAGATCTCCGGATATATTGGCAGTAAATACGGTCGTTGGAGTATCTGAATCACGTACGTACCAAGTACTACGTTCTACCGATTTACGAGACAAGGTCAACTCCTACCAAAGCACAAGTCATCCCAATTCTCCGGACATATCCTTTTAAGAATATTTAAGATCTATATCAAGCGTAGTATACTAATGTATTGTGCGTATCGGCCCAGTATCGGATAGTCACGTGCTAGGGCTGGGGCTGGATAAGTGTCTGCCCCATCCGAAACACATATCGGATGTCTGGTAACTAGTCTCTATAATCGGATATTCATGACCTGGTCATAATATCACGATTGGATGCGCATCACTTAAGAGCACTAATACCGTATCCAGCGTGACATCATCTCCACTATGACTGGAGTGATACTTCCGTCTCGACATCACATCCAATACACTACGATTCCTGATAAACCCAGAAGAGGTGAACACAGAACCAGTTAAGATCCCCCAACCACCAAAACCAAAGTTTACCGATTGTCGTAAGTATTAGCGATGCAAGTCTCAAGTTAAGACTATACACACCTACCTTGATTTCGGCCTCCCATAGACACCTAGTCATAATACCAATGGGATTCCGAAGGGTCTATCCAGAGCGAAGCTGTTTCCCGTACCATCGGTGAAACACGACCTCCTATCGCACTTGCACAAGTATCCAATACTTATATATATGAGAACTATGCCGTTGTGCCCTCACAACGCGCACAAGTGCAATACTAGCCTATTCCGCATTATCGATGTCCAGTCTCGATAATACTACGGCTAGGGATATTTAATGATTAATCCTTCGTGGACTGATACTGTCTCATATCATCTCAATCCAAGAACTAATCATAGGGACCTCTCTTCATTTATATATCTATGGTGATCTAATCACAAATGACGAGAGTGCAATTTCCTTGTTATATAGTTAATTTTGCTACAGCAACACAATGTTCTGTGCAAATAGTGACGCTATGGGTCATATTATCCAACAATATGTTGATACATTAATCAACCTAGTTAAATTCCGATATTCATTCTTACAACTTACATGCTAATTAAGTTCTCGATCATAGATTACCCATAAGAACCGTAATCTCCTTCGATAAGGGATCCAATGCCAGCCAGACTCCAAAATAATGAGTGGACGCTTTACTTTTAAATTGACTTTCATTTCGTTATTTTGTTTCAGACTTAAATTTTTACGATATAGGGCGTTAGACAATTTTCACTACAGTTATTTCATGCATAGTTACATTTGATAAAAAAAATGTTCTTCAAAAGATGTTTTATACAGTTTTAAGATTTAAAACATGAGTTTTATGATTTTTCGGGGCATGGGGGAAAAACCCACCCTAGTATGCAACATGTTACAGTTGGAATTGACGGACAGAGAACATGTGCATATGTAGAGGGTTGGGGGACGACGATACGTAACACCCCCAGATCGTAGTTCAAGGCTATGGGACGGTGATATGTAACGCCTCTAGACCTTAGTTTCAGAGCTTGGAGGGTAGCATAGATCCGTACCCCCAATTCTAGTTTGTGGCTTGGGGGACGGCGATACATAACTCCCTAATACCACCAGTTGCAGGGACGGTAGTGGCATGTTTTTTGGGACGGCGATACGTAACTCCCCAAAGTCATGGATTTGTACTGCTAGCTCCAGTTGGGCATATGAGGGGATGGCGATACGTAATGCTATCGTTCGTCAAGGTTTTCAGATACAGAGCAGTTTACAGTTACTAGATTTGCAGTAAACAGTTTTCAGAAAATTTCAAGATCGGAAATAGTTTTCAGAAACCATATTTTCAAAAGCAGGTTTTAGAAAGAGAAGTTTTACTAAAGAGGATTCAAGCTAAGTTTTCAGAAAGAAAGTTTTCCCATAAGTTATTTCGTTGAAACCTTGGTTTTAGAACCAACTGATTTTATTTTAGTATTTCTGTTTTATAATTAACTCACTTAGAGCGTTCAACGATCTAACCCCCCACTCCCAGTTTTATGTGGTTGCAGGTATTCTTGGAGGATGAGCTCGGGAGGATGGATACTGATACAGTCACTAGGGTTGGAGTCCACCAGTTCAAGTCAGAAGTTATGTATTAGTCGATGTCTGTAATTGTCATTGATAAAGTATGAGATATCAAGTATAGTCATTGAAGTTGAGTCTATATGGTATGTTTTAAACTTGGGATGCGGTGCCATACTTAAGATATTAACAAAGAAAAAGATTATTAGTATTTGTTCAAGGTTAGGAAGTTAGAGGCTTTTGGGGTTAGTACGACCTATCCACTGCCTGTAATATCTCCCGAATGAGGGATGTTACATCTAAGAAGTCAGGTGTTACTATCGTGCAGAATGAGCCAGGAGAACTTTTTCCTACTAAGGTAGTCACAGGATGACGCATGTGCATAGATTATATGAAGCTAAATGCCACCACCCGGAAATACCACTTCTCACTTCCTTTTATCGACCAAATTCTTGAGAGGGTAGCAGGTCACCCATTCTATTGCTTTCTAGATGGTTATTCTGGATACTATCAAATTGAAATATCTTTAGAAGATCAGGATAAAACCATATTCACCTGGCCGTTTAGTATTTATGCTTCTCGTCTCATGCCATTTGGTTTATGTAATGCACCTGCTACATTTCAAAGATGCATGTTGAGTATTTTTAGTGATATGATTGAGAAATGCATGAAAGTGTTTAATGATGATTTGACTTTCTTTGGTAATTCTTTTGATACATGATTACTTAATCTAAAGGCAGTGTTAGCTCGATGTCAAGAAAAATGTCTTGTTTTGAATTGGGAAAAATGTCATTTCATGTTTTCTTCAGGTATTGTTTTGGGTCATATTGTCTCTTCTAAGGCTATTGAAGTCGAAAAATCAAAAATTGAGTTGATATCGAAGCTACCCATACCCAAAACTGTGAAAGATGTTCATTCTTTTCTTGGGCATGTTGGTTTCTATAGGAGGTTTATACATAATTTTTCTTCTATATCTAGACCACTGTGTAAACTTCTTGTTAAAGATTCTTTGTTTGAATGTACACAAGAATGTGAAGATGCCTTCAAAATGTTAGTCACTAAACTCACATCTGCCCCAATTATGCAACCACCTGACTAGAATTTACCATTTGAAATTATGTGTGATGCTAGTGACGATGTAGTTGGAGTAGTTTTAGGACAAAGAAGAGAATGAAAGCCTTTTTTGTCTATTATGCTAGCAAGACCTTAAATAAGGCTCAAATGAACTATTCCACAACTGAAAAAAGAACTGCTAGCTGTAGTTTTTGCTTTGGATAAATTTCGTGCATATCTTATTGGCTCATTTATCACTGTTTTTACTGATCATGCAGCTCTTAAGTACCTTATTTTGAAGAAAGATGCTAAGGCAAGATTAATTAGGTGGATCTTATTGTTACAGGAATTATATCTAACCATCAAGGATAAGAAGGGTGTTGAAAATATGGTGGCAGATCACTTATCTCGTTTGGAGTTTAACGACTGATCGGTGAAATCACACACGTAACGCAAGCGCACGTATCGCTAAAGTAGTATAAAAATATCGATCCTGACTTAATTTCTATTATTGTTATTAATTATTGATACTATTTATTTACAGGTATATTATTAAAGGGATAAGGGAATGATTGCTTGATTGGTTGGTTGAATGTGGAGTTGCTAAATAAATAAATGCACAAAAGAAAATACTAAGGAAAATAAACAAAATAAACAAATATCTAGGGTTGTGATTCCACACAATATTACTCTAATGATGAATTGATTCTTTTATATATGTGTAATAAATCAGTTTGCTAACCTGGAACACAAAATTATGTAAAAGCCTCTTCCGATGGTCAGTTGCAATGTAACGACCCCAATTGTTTAACTCACTTTGAGACGCTTTGAATCTTTTCTTTATCGGATTAGTAAGTAATTTTCGAAATCAAATAGAGTGAGGAATTTTTATTTAGTCAAGCCCAAATTTCCATTGTCTTGTTTTGAGCCCAATATTAAAGAATTGGATAGGAAAAAGAAATGAGCCCATAATTTTTCAAATAAAAGAAATAGTGGAGGAAATAGGCCCAAGGCCCAATTATAGAAATCTCTACACTTTTCTAGATTTTATTTTAAGTAAGGGAAATAAACTTAAGATAAAAAAAGAAAGAAAAGAAAAAAAAACATTTTATTTATTCTTCTTGCTTTTGGACGTGAGGGAGAGAGGGAAAAGAGAGGGAGACTTGTAATTTTCTTGCCAATAACTTGAAGCTAAACCAAGTAATCCACTCAAACCAAATTTTAAGAAAGGAAAAAAGAAGGCTTTGGTGCATTGTTAAGAGAGAAGAGGAGTTGAATCAAGGTAGGGGTTCCTAACCCAAATCTTAATAATTTGCATTTTGGTAGTTGGAGGATGGTAGAGAGTTAATTACTTGATAATAATGAGGCTTTGATGATTTGTGTTGAAGAAATTGGTGTTTTGGGTAATTTTAGGTTTGTTATTTAAGTTTGTTTATTTGGTTTGGATGATGAGGATTGATGATGTTTAATGTTAGAAGCATGCTATAATGATAAACTAAATGTTATATTAGCTTGAGGATGTATTGTGGATGGAGTCTTTGATTGGGATTGTATGGGATTGGAATTTGCAAACCAGTCGTGGAGAAGCAGATTTTGCCCCTGGAAAATGATGACGTATCACGACACGCAGCGAGACGGAGAAGATCAAGAGTTTAGCGTCAGCGCGTCACGACGCGCATGAGGCTTGCATCGCGACGCGATGACCAAAACTCAATATATTTTTAAGAAATGCGACGCGTAACCAAGTCCGGATATTGTTTTACAATTTATTTGAGGAATAGAAAGGTTCTAATGGGGTAGTCCAATTAGGTTAAGAAATTTTATGTAATTATGAATCGTATTTTATAGCTGCTGATTCTAACTCCGTATATTATTTATAGATACTATACAGGAGCCGCGCTCGCCCCCAGGACGTGAAGGAAACTTAGCCGGACTTCAAATATGTGAGTGGAGATTTATTTTTCTTTTCGATTGTTGATTTTATATTTACTTATTTCATATTAAAATCTATTTCAGACTTATTTTAAAAAGTTTTAGGGCATTAGCCTTGTTTAATTATCAGTTACATGTTACATGAGATTTAATTTATAAGTTTTAAAAGTTTATCAGCAATATTTTTATATTTTCGGGGCATGAGGGAAAAACTCACCTTAGTATGTAACTTGACACAGTTGGAATTGAAGGACAAAGACCGTGTTCACAAGTAGTTCAGGGCTAGGGGGACGGCGATACGTAACGCCCCTAGACCCTAGTTTCAGAGCTTGGGTGGTAGCATAGATCCGCACCCCCAGTTCTAGTTTTTGGCTTGGGGGACGGCGATATGTAATGACCCAATACCACCAGATTCAGAGACAGTAGTGGCATGCTTTGGGAGACGGCGTTACATAATGCCCCAAAGTCATGGATTTGCACTTCTGGCTCCAGTTATGCGTATGGGGGGACGACGATACGTAACGCCCCCATGCGTCCAGTTTTCTACAACACCAGAGATATTTTTTTCAGAAAGTTTTCAGAAAAATGTTTTTCAGATAAAAGAAAAGTATGAGTTTCAAGAGAGTTTTCAGAAAAGCTTAAGTATAAATGGTTTCTTATGATGTTCTGATTTGTTTTCTTATTTTGTAGCTCCACTCACTGAGATCCTTTGGACTCACCCCACCACTTCCCAGTTCTTTTGCAAGAAACGTCTTTTGGTGAGCCATGTGCCGTTTTGGAGACCCAGTTCGAGAACGAGTGTTA
Organism: Zanthoxylum bungeanum; assembly: GCA_019454045.1. Classification (NCBI taxonomy): domain Eukaryota; kingdom Viridiplantae; phylum Streptophyta; class Magnoliopsida; order Sapindales; family Rutaceae; genus Zanthoxylum; species Zanthoxylum bungeanum. The sequence goes on along the minus strand of SKCR01026106.1, from coordinate 158,269 downwards.
CACTACAATCACTAGTCGTCGGGTCCATCATTCTAGAGCTATATTCATTTAGAATGTAGTCTTTTGTGGAGTCATTTTGTTGTATTAGTGACATGAGTAATATTGTTGACACATTGTATTTACTTTAGTCCATGTATATATGCATGAGTTTCTATTTATGATCTTGCATTCAAGTTAATTCAAGCATACAAGTTTGCATTTGTGATTTAATGGACATTGCATAGCATAGAGATAAAAGCTTCATCAGTTAGAGGCTTAGGCGACAGTGGGATCTGTTGCCTACTGGTAGCATTCCCGTATTGGGGATGTTACATGCAAACACCCGATATAACCCAATTAATCATATGTCTATGTTAACCCAGTTACCTGAATTCATTAAGTTCAAGTTCCAATTGAGGTTACCCCCACCCGACAGGTATATGTCTATCCTGGAAGGAAATCTACCTAAGGGTCACTATGTCATAATGTGAGATCATGAGCTATTGTATCTACGGCTGAAACCTAAAAAATATTTTCCAAGTTCATTTTAAGTTTACCAAATCAGTCTTATTAATGGATAGTTAACAAGAAGCATTAAGCTTAAGATTCAATAAACAAGTTAAAGTATTAAACATAAAATGCTGGCGTAGGGGATCCATTTTTAATATTTCAAATGTAGAAATCTCACTTTATTATAATATGGAAATTGTCAGATTTATCCATTTAAGTCAAACCAGCCATAAAGGCGGTGTTATTATTTGTCCATAAACCAGCTATATAGGCGGTGATCATCTGTCACCTAAAGACCGACCATATAGGCGGTGTCACATTATATCAAATAAATAAAACCAGCCATTAAGATGGTATGAACTTTAATCCATATTATTAAATTACAATTTTCATATTATAAATTAAGTGAGATTAATGTACCTTATCTTATTAAAGGTTTCACCCTTCCCCAGTAGAAATTTAACTACAAAACATAAAAGAAAGATTAAATATATAAAATATTATTACTACTAGAAATAAAAATATATATTATTAATATATACAAACAAGATACAATCTTTAGTTCCTTATTAAGAAAGCTAAGGAAAGTATGAAATTTACAAATTAAATGGGTTGGTATTTATAGGCAAAATTTTGCCTCCACCAATTTCTCCACAAGTTTCTCCACCAAATATGGCACCAAACATGGCACCAAATACTCCAGCAAACATGCTTGGTTTGACAATTTTCAATTTTTTATTTTTTTATTTTTTTTTGTTTTGAAAATGACTTTAATAATTACACATAACACACTTCCAGATTTTTCATCAATTTTGTATATTCAGAATTCGAAATTCCTATGAACGTCAAATATGTATATCATTGAGTCTTCTTTAATCTGGAACTAGAATCACCTCAATCCGATATCGGAGTAGAAATTTATGGCTAAAATACAAAATTACGCAAAGTTGAAATTTCCGAAATTGTATTTCGTTAGAACGCCATTTCTGTTAGTATACTAGACATGCCATAAGATCTCTAAGTCATGATATGTGTGTGAATATAAATAAAGCTTACGGAAAAAACTTACAATGATCGGATGTTGGATTTCAAAAAACTTTGGATGTAGATGAAGCTCCAAGATTTGTTGAAGGTTTCCAACCTAAGGGTGAGTTTCCCTATCACCTCACAAGACTCCTTAAGTGCTAACTTTTCTTGATTTCGAAGCAAAATCAATGGAGAAGTGAACCCAAAGTCACGACAATGAGGGAGAAGGAGAGAGATGAAGTTGTTTGATATTTTGTTTCCAAAATCTAATACCAATGTTAACTTTCCAAAAAGGTGTATATTCTTTTCCAAAAAGAAAAAGAAAAGTGTGTTGTGTAAGTTACCATAAAAGCGCCCAACCACTTCCATCAACTTGAATGAAAATTGATGTAAGTTAGTGGGTCCCACACTCAAATTCAAAATTCAAGTTGGCTTACTCAACACACTTTGGGCTCGGGTTTGTTTAATATGATTAAACGAATTTTCCGTTGCGATGTAATTAAATCCAATTTAATAAAATAATAATGCCTAGAAAAATTATTACGAAAGTCGCTTACTAATTAATTCCAAATTAATTCATTCACCCGAATTAAAATCCAATTTTAATTCCGCATTGAAATCTGATATCAATTAATATATCCAATATATTATTTAATCGATTAATTCCCAATTAATCGCGTTCTCACTTCTATTCGAATTTTACCCCAGATAATTTCTTACCATAATTAATCCCAGATTAATTTCTCTCTCTTATAATTAATCCTAGATTAATTCTGTTCGAGTCAAATATCCTCGGTGAATCTTTGGGAAGCGACCAAAGAGATCCCTGGATATGTTGGCAGTAAATCTGGTTTGTCAGACTATCCGAACATGCGCGTACCACGTACCAAGTTCTTACCGATTTACAAGACATGGTTGGCTTCTAGCAAAGTACCGTGCCTACCCAATTCTCCAGAAATATTCAACGAAGAATATATCATCTGTATTAGGCGTAATATACAATTTATTGCGTATTATGATCCAGTATCAGATGTCACATGCTAGGCCTGGGGCTCGAATTGTGTCTGCCCCGTATGAAGCATATATCGGATCACTAGCAACTAGTCTCTGTAATCGGATAATCATGACCTAGTCATACTATCCCGATAGCTACAACATTTAAGAGTACTAGTTCTGTATCCCTGCGTGATCATCATCTCCATATGACTGAAGTGATACTTCCATCTTGACATCACATCCAATACACTACGATTCTCAGTAAACCCAGAATAGGCGTACACAGAACCTGTTAAAGCTCCGGATGACCAAAACCAAAGCGTACTGATTTTCGTAAGTATTAGCGATGCAAGTCTTAGGTTAAGACCATATACATCTACCCTGATTCGGATTCCAATAGACACATAGTCATACTACCAATGGGATTCCGATGGGTCTATCCAGAGCGAAGCTGTTCCTGGTCCAACGACTAATAGAACCTCCTATCACACTTGTATAAGTATCTAATACTTAAATATATGAAAACTATGCCATTAAGCTTCCATAATGCGCACAAGTGTAATACTAGCCTATTCCGCATTATCGATGTCAAGTTTCGATAATACTACGACTATGGATATTTAATTATTAAATCGTTTGTGGATTAATACTGTCTCATATCTTATTAATCCGAAACTAATCATAAGGACTTTTATCATTTATATATACAAGTAATCCAATTACAAAATGATAAAAGGGCAATTTCCTTTGTCACATAGTTAATTTGTACAAATACACTATGTTCTTTACAAATAGTGATCCTATGGGTCATTATTGTCCAACAATCTCCCACTTGGCCTATAGCCAATCACTCAACTGTCCAACACCTGAACTATGTATGGGTCGCTCATACTTATATTGAGATATCGCTTTCGTCAGCGGATATACAAGGTTATCATCTGAAATGATCTTTTCGATTTTCATATTGCCATGATGTGTGATCTCACGAATCAGATGAAACCGTCAAAGTACATACTTGGATCATTGATGAGACCATGATTCTTTAGCCTGTGATGTAGCCCAGCTCAACTGCTAACAGAACTACTCCTAATCCAATTAGGAATTTACAGATCCAAACTGGTTCTTTTGCTGCCTCAGCTGCGGCGATATATTTCACTTCTGTTGTTGAATCAGCAACAGTCTCTTGCTTGGAATATTTCCAGCTCACTGCTCCGTTGTTCAAACAAAATATATACCCAGATTGCGACTTAGAGTCGTCTTTATCGTTTTGGAAACTTGCATCGGTGAACCCAGTCACCTAAAGTTCTCAATCTCCATAGACTAAGAAAGCCTCCTTAGTTCATCTAAGATACTTAAGGATGTTCTTAACAGTAATCTAGTCACCATCACCAGGATCTGCTTGATAGTGACTGCACATGCTCAAAGCATATGAGACATCAGGTCGTGTACATATCATGGCATACATGATCGATCCGACTGCAGAAGCGAACGGGATCTGACTCATGTTATCTCTATCATCTTGAGCTTTAGGACACAAGTCCTTAGATAGACAGACGCTATATGACACTGGAAGCAGTCCCCTCTTAGACTGATCCATGTTCAATCTCTTCAACACTTGTCAATGTACGAGCTCTAGGAGAGTCCAAACAGCTTTCTAGATCTATCCCGGTAGATCCTTATTCCCAGAATAAAGGCTACTTCTCCCAGATCTTTCATGGAGAATTTTAATGAAAGCCAAGCTTCCACCGATTGTAGCATGGGAATGTCATTGCCAATAAGTAATACATAATCAACGTAAAGGACAATGAATGTCAGTGCGCTCCCACTAACCTTCTTATATACACAAGAATCATCTTCGTTTTGAATGAAATCATATTCTTTTATGATCTCATCAAAATATTGGTTCCAAGAACGCGATGCTTAATTCAATCCATAAATAGATCGATTTAACTTGAAAACATTGTTTTCATGTTTTGGTACGACAAAACCGTCATGTTGTTGCATATAAAAATCCTACAAAAGGTTTCCGTTAAGGAAAGTGATTTTGACGTCCATCTACTATATTTCATAATCGAAATATGTAACAATAAGAAGCATTATCTGAATGGATTTTATCATAGCAACAGGTGAAAAACTTTCGTTATAATCGACACCATGTCGTTGACGATACCCTTTCGCTACAAGCCTAGCTTTGTACGTTTGTATGTTGCCATCCATGTCCGTCTTCTTCTTTTCTGGTGCATCAACCAGTGCCCAAACTTGGTTGGTATAAATGGAATCCATTTCAGACTTCATGGCATCTTGCCATAAAGTGGAGTCGATACTTTGCATCGCTTCCTCAAACGTAGCCGACTCATTATCCTCAATAAGATTAATATCTACATGAGGTGAGATCAGAAACCCATACCTCTCAGGTTGTTTTTTGACTCTCTCCGACCTACGCGGTTCTTGTGTATTAGAAGATTGTGGTATAGTCTCATCGCTGATGAACTGTTCGTGTTCTGTTAGGGAGTCTGTGCCAGGAATAGTATCACTTCGATTTTCATCGAGTTCTACTTTCCTCCCACTTACCACTGCATTTAGGAATTCCTTTTCTAGGAAAACTGCATGGAGAACAACAAATACCTTGTTCTCTTATGGGTTGTAGAAGTAATATCCTTTGGTTTCCCTAGGATAACCTACAAATAGGCACTTATCTGATTTGGGTTCTAGTTTGGTACCATCCAAACGTTTAATGTATGCCAAGCATCCCCAAATCTTCAGAAATGAGAAACCTGATTTCTTTCATGTCCATATTTTATATGGAGTCTGTCAAACAGACTTTGACGGAACCTTATTCAAAATAAGTATCGTATTGTTCAATGCGTATCCCCAAAAGGAAATTGGTAGCTTAGTGTGACTCATCATTGACCTTACCATGTCCAACAAAGTTCGGTTTCTCTATTCAGACACACCACTCGATTGAGGTGTTTCGGGAGGAGTCCACTGTGAAAGAATACCATACTCTTTCAAGTAATCGAGAAACTCATTGCTCGAGTATTTTCCACCATGGTCCAACCGTGATGTTTTAATACTTTTGCCGGTCTATTTTTCTACTTCGTGTCGAAACTCTTTGAATTTCTCAAAAGTTTCCGACTTGTGTCTCATAAGACACACATAACCATAACGCGATGCAACATCCATAAAGGTTACGAAGTATTCATAACCACCTCTAGCCTAGCTAGACATGAGCCCGTATACGTCACTAATATCGAGGGCTAACAGTTCGGTGGCACGTACACCTTTACCGCTAAAAGGCGTTTTAGGCAAAGTAGATTCGTAGACATCATATGAATTAGAGTCAAATTCGTCCAAGCATCCACTCTTCCAAAGTGTGGATATACGAGTCTTGTCAATGTGTCTCAGACAACAATGCCATAGATAAGTTTCATCCGTCTTACTCAATTTGAGCCTTTTGTTTGTCATGTTATATGTTTGAGATTTATTTATATTCAAAATATAAAGACTATTATTAACATCTGCTGTACATATCAAAATGTTATCTTTATATACAAAACACCCAGTGTTCCGGAATACAAAGGTATACCTGCAACTGGTTAAACAAAATGCACAGATGATGTTTCTAGTCAAACTAGGTACAAAATAATAGTCACCTAATGTAATTACATGCCCCAAGGGCAGATACAAAACATAGGTCCCAACGGCCAATCTGAAGCCAGTATCCTGCTAGTCAGCAGATCTTGCACACCAGTACATATATGAGTACCACATCCAGAATCAAAAATCCAATTTTAAAACTAGTAGTGGACATGTTTATAACAAACATACCTGAAGCCAGAGCATTGCCCGTCTTCATTTCCTTCAACTCCGCCTTGTACTCATGGTAGTCACACTTCCAGTGACCCTGTTTGCCACAATGTAGGAAGATATATCGGGCTATGTCCTTAGTCTTCCCAGAAGACTGTGATGATTTAGCCTTCCCTTTTTCTTCATTTTCTTCACACCCCCAGAAGCCTTCGGCCAAGCCTTGGCCATCTGGGATGTCAAAGTAAGGTGCGCCTCGCGCTTCTTGCCCTTTAGAAGCTCTGGCTTTGCTTCTTTCAGCATCACCAATAACTCTCCAAGAGTTTTCTCTTGGTCCATCATATTGTAGTTCACGACGAACCCGCACTAGCACTCGGGTAAAGACTGTAAGATCAAATCTATGGATGTCTCAACCTCGAAGGTTATGCCCAACTGACCTAGCTGTTCGATGTCAGCAATCATCTGCGAACATAGTGCTTGACATATGTACCCTCTGACATACGCAAATGAAAGAGCTTCTTTCGCAATTCATGCTTCTGAGATCTAAGATTAGATCTGTGAAAATCCTTCAATTTCAACATCATACTATAATGATCCAATCCTTTGTTCTGACGATGAAATTGAGGATTCATTGCGGCCAACATGACAGATTGAGCACTAAAGTTATCATCACGATGATTCTTCCAAAGCTCATGCTCTACTATTTGCTCAACTCCGCGCTCAGGCCCGAGAGATTTCTCTATGACATAGAGTAACTTCTCGGCTCCCAGGACTATCATGAGATTCATCTCCCAATCTGGAAAATTAGAGCCGTTAAAGACATTATTGCCCATCACGATGTCCCTAACGATAATCTTTCCCGCCATCTCGATTGCAATGGTCCAACTATTCAATCAATGATTTTGGGTACACTCAGAATATAATGGTTACTATAGTCCAACTATATAACCAACTACAAGTGGAGTAGTGTCTTGTACAGTCTAACTGTTCAAAGAATGCATTATTCAATATTAGTCTAACTAATATATATTTATAACGACAATAAATAAAATAAAAGAGAGCGTATTGGCAAGTATTTAAACGAAATTACAAATTTAATACTAGCCTCCCACTATTTTTCGGCTAGCCTCTAACCCTCTGTGGAGTACTCGGGAAACCCAGTTTCTTAGTGGGCTAGGATCCCGTTAAATAACACACAACCTTGACTTTGGCCAACAAGCTGTATGAAACTTAACTAGGTAGATCCCTAAGATCAATTGGATCCCATCCAATTTCTAGATCCGGTAGGTGGACCTCCAAGTCCGAGATATATATCCATATTATTTCCTAACATTTTCCTCTGAATCAACTACGCCTTGGCTTTGGCTCAACAAGCTTAATGATTCCAATTAAGCGTGACCCATTGACATTGGGAACGATTCGTAATCCACGTCGATGTACAGAAGTGACCTTGACTTTGGCCAACAAATCACAACTGCCCAAGACATGCGATATATAACAAAGCTTTCATGGTTCAAACACATTTGCAATGGACAATGATCTTGACTTTGGCCAACAAACCAATGCCAATCTTGGATCTTGAGAAAGAACCACTCAATGGAAGGAAAACGCTTAATATTAAAGTGAGGGTTTTTCGCGTAAATTGGCAAACAATTTATTATCTTAGATTAGGTCTCATCATACACCCTTAAACATGCATTTTAAAAGCATAATAAGACGTGATTAAAATAATAATGATATGCAGATTGATATATAACAATTTCTTTATAGAACAAATCACTCTCTCTTTCCTCTCTCTCTCTAGTACTTTACATACTTCTACCCAATTACATAATACATTAAAGAAACCTCATTTACATTGAGGGGAATTGGTGAGAAGAGAAATACAAAGAATAAAGAGATAATAGGCTGGACACGCAGGTCCAATTTAATAAATTCTAAATTTATTACAACAATTTCCAAAATTTCCCTCACCATTCTAATATACATCTAATATACATTATTCATACAAATACATCCAAGTATTCACACAAAGCATGTTATTCAATCAATCTAATCCAATTAATTAATCTTTGAATTAATGACCATCCAATGTTCAAACAACGATTTGATTTGCGCGAGTCCAACTCATTTAAGAATAAATACTCAAAGTACGTATTCTTGAATTATATCGAACTACAATTTTAAATCCAATTTAATTTGTATCCAATACTAATTCGTATTTAATTCCAAATTAAATAATTACACTTATTTTAGTGCCTTTTAGACTTACATTCTAAATCTAATCTAAATGGGTCTCAAAGGCCCAATTAGTATCCAATACTATTCAATTAAAGTCCAATGGGCTTTCAATTGATTCTTTAGGCATGGGTTTTGGCCAATATAGGTCAAACCCAAAATGCCAAGCCCCAAATAGGAATCACCCTATGACAAAAATCAATTTAGGCCTATTAGGCCCAATTAAATATTTAAAGGCCCAATTGTCATATTTGGACTTTATGGAAATGGTTTTAGGCCCAATTGGATCCAACCCAATTGTCCAAAACCATACTTGGCCCAACCAAGCCCATTAAGCCTAAATACAACAAATTAGTCCAATTTAATAAATTCCAAATTTAAAGACTAATACTTATTAACATAATATTCCAAATATCATATTAATTTTAATTAAAGTGTAATTACCATAATCAATTAATTAAATTAATATTTCAAAAACATCAATTTAAACTAATTAATCATGCTTTAATTCATCCAATTCATGTCCAACACAATTGAAGCAAAATCAATCCATCACTACATGCTCAATCTCACGGCAATGTCATGAAATAACATTCAATTTCGATTTCAATCCAATTAAACCAATAATTAATATTCATTTCATGCTCCAATAGTCTAAAATCAAAAAATCACCATGAGAAGTCCTAGGGTTCATGTTCGGCCATGTGGGAATTTTTGGGGAAAATTAATCTAATTAAATTTCTCAAATACATTGATTCACAAATCCAATTTATAATCATCAATTCACAACCAAACAATCAATTTGGAAAAAATCATATTCCAAGCACAAAAACCCAAATAAAGTCTATAAACCCTAAACTCAAATCATGCTTAGAAAATGCTCATGATACCATTGTTAGTGTCCTAGACATGCCAAAAGATCTCTAAGTCATGATATGTGTGTGAATATAAATAAAGTTTGCGGAAAAAACTTACAATGATCGGATGTTGGATTTCAAAAATCTTTGAATGTAGATGAAGCTCCAAGCTTTGTTGAAGGTTTCCAACCCAATGGTGAGTTTCCCTATCACCTCACAAGACTCCTTAAGTGCTAGCTTTGCTTGATTTTGAAGCAAAATCAATGGAGAAGTGAACCCAAGGTCACGAAAATGAGGGAGAATGAGAGAGATGAAGTTGTTTGATATTTTGTTTCCAAAATCTAATACCAATGTTAACTTTCCAAAAATGTGTATATCTTTTTCCAAAAAGAAAAAGCAAAGTGTTTTGTGTAAGTTACCACAAAAGCTCCCAACCACTTCCATCAACTTGAATGACAATTGATGTAAGTTAGTGGGTCCCACACTCAAATTCAAAATTCAAGTTGGCTTACTCAACACACTTCAGGCTCGGGTTCGTTTAATCCGATTAAACAAATTTTCCGTTGCGATGTAATTAAATCCAATTTAATTAAATAATAATGCCTAGCAAAATTATTACGAAAGTCGCTTACGAATTCATTCAAAATTAATTCGTTCGCCCGAATTAAAATCCAATTTTAATTTCGTATTAAAATTTGATTTCAATTAATATATCGAATATATTATTTAATCGATTAATTCCAAATTAATCGCGTTCTCTCTTCTATTCAAATTTCATCCCAGATAAATTCTTGCCGTAATTAATCCCAGATTAATTTTCTCTCTCTTATAATTAATCCTAGATTAATTCTATTCGAGTCAAATGTCATCGGTGAATCTTTGGGAAGCGACCCAAGAGATCCCTGGATATGTTGGCAGTAAATCCGGTTTGTCGGACTATCTGAACATGTGCGTAACCCGTACCATGTTCTTACCGATTTACAAGACATGATTGGCTTCTAGCAAAACACTGTGCCTACCCAATTCTCTAGAAATATTCAACGAAGAATATATAATTTGTATCAGGCGTAGTATACATTGTATTGCGTATTATGATCCAGTATCAGATGTCACATATTAGGCCTGGGGGTGGAATTGTGTCTGCCCCGTACGAAGCATATATCGGATCACTAGCAACTAGTCTATGTAATCGGATAATCATGACCTAGTCATACTATAAAGCTTCGGACGACCAAAACCAAAGCGTACTGATTGTCGTAAGTATTAGCAATGCAAGTCTCAGGTTAAGACCATATACACCTGCCCTAATTCGGATTCCCATAGACACATAGTCATACTACCAATGGGATTCCTAGGGGTCTATCCAGAGCGAAGCTGTTCCCGGTCCAATGGCTTACAGAACCTCCTATCACACTTGCATAAGTATCCAATACTTAAATATATGAGAACTATGCAGTTAAGTTTCCTTAATGTGCAAGAGTGTAATACTAGCCTATTCCACATTATCGATGTCCAGTCTCGATAATACTACGACTATGGATATTTAATGATTAAACTGTTCATGGATTAATATTGTCTCATATCTTATTAATCCGGAACTAATCATAAGGACTTTTATCATTTATATATACAAGTAATCCAATTACAAAATGATAAAAGCACAATTTCTTTGTCACAAAGTGAATTTGTACAAGAACATTATGTTCTTTACAAATAGTGATGCTATGGGTCATAATTGTCCAACAATTTCAAGTTTCCAACCTCCAAAATCCATATATCAAGTCCAGGTTTTGTACTTATTTGTTTCATATTTCGACATGAATGATTCCATTGAGTCTCGATTTTATTTTATCTGTAAAATAAATAAAAACACATCAAAACGTTCATAAAACTCGGGAAACTATACAAAATATTAGGTTAAAGGGCGGTAAATATTGATATATTTTCCTCTCATCACACCCTCAAACCTAACATTTTGTTAGTCCTCGACCAAAACAAACAAAACAAAATGAAACAAACAAATAAGACTAAATTAATCTAAGCCACATTCGTAGGGATCACAGTTGTATTTAGCGTATAAAATAAGCCTTCAAACTCGTAGGTGTCCCTAATGGATGAGTTGTAGTCTCGTGAGGGTTTACAACGACGATACCTACAAACGTTAATAAAATGCACATAAAACAAAAAAATCAAACAAGTTAGTGACTAAACAAGTGAAACTCTTATCCAAGTTAATAGTTGTTTTCTTTATTTATAAATTACCTATTAAGTAAATTCTCCGATTATTTTTACCATTCTCCATATATACAACCAACAAGGTATTAATCAAATAATTGTGCTCACAATATTTATAAGTGTAGTTGAAAAGAGAGTAATATTTTTTATCCTAAAGTTTTATGAGAATTCACACATTTTTTGGCAATGTAACTTTTTCTGATTATTATTTTTTTATTTAGAACATCTTCAATCCATGTAGTGAGCTTTGGGCAGTGACTCCCAAGCCAGTTAGCTTTAGGGCACTAGGTGTTAAGACACCCTTACAGACTTAATTACTCGGATCTCATATATCTTTTTTTTATAACATCTTTAATCCATGTAGCGAGCTTTGGGCTAGTGACTCCCAAACCAGTTGGTTTTAAGGCACTAGGTGTTAAAACACCCCTACGGACTTAATTACTCAGATCTAAGATGTTAATTTTAATTTTATTTAATTTTATTTTTTTATTCCATTATTTTTTAGATGCTTCCTCCAATTAAACTAGAGCACTGAATATTATACACTTTTAACTTACAACTCATGGCTATATGTTACCATGCATGTTGATAATACCTGTCAACTGAGCATATGAAGATCCAATTTAAATCAGTATTATGCAGAATTCACAAATTAAAAAATTCAAAAGGAAATAAACAAAAAATTTACTTGTTTCGAAATAGGTAGAGATACATCTCAGGAGTGGAAATTCCTTACTCAGCTACCTCACACGAATTTCACATGGTTAATCAAATTAAAAACATAAAAAAACAAAATATTTTTTATTTTATTTTTAATTTTTTAATTTTTTTGAAATTTTTTGACTAAAAATCAAGCAAAAACAACACAACGAAAAAAATAAAAACAAGATACTAATCAACTATTCCCCTACCCCAAACCTAATTGAGACATTGTCCCCAATGTCTAAAATATAGAAGAATAGTTTAGAAAACATTACCTGGTTAGCTGAAATTCTACATCTTAAAAAGAAAATTAAAGGTTAAGAACCAGATTTATCCGACGCTTCGTACCATGATCATTATCGGACCAGTTTATCTTGGAAAGGATAGGGTCAATTTGTGGTTCAAAGGCTAAGATTTGGTCAAATAAATCATGGGCAGTTCTGACATGAACCCATTTCTCCGGGCATCATCAAGAAACACACAAAGAAAGTCATAAAATCCATCAACGTTAAACAGTCAAATTGGTTTCTGGTGTATGTTCAAGTTCGCCCAAGATAGCACTGTAAAAATTTTCTCCATCGTACCCAAGCCAACTAGCAGAGCAATAAAAGCATCAGCACGATTAATCATTTCAACCAGTCATTCAGACATATCTGGCACGATAAGTTCCTCTCCGTTTGATAGTCCTATGAGATTCGCCTCTACCAAAGGTTTTGGGATGATTCCCAGAACTGGACTACCTTCTTCCTATACAGCCCTAGAAACTTACCTCATTAGTCCAAGATTGCCACCGCCATATACTAGGTGCATATTCCTCTTAGCTATGACTCTACCCAATTCATGTGCTGCCGCAATAAATTCTGGTATAGAGCCAACACTAGTACCACAAAACACAGAGATATTTACAACTCGTCTTCTTGAAGTTTCTTCCATATTTTTGTATGTATTTCTTTCTCAAATCTAGATGTCTTCAAGAGTACAATAACGAGCTGAATTTATAGAACCTGAAAAAGGGTGAGTAATAATAGCACTAGTACATGCCAAATGATAATTATTAGCTAAATAATAAAATATATCGTGAAAGTCGAAAAGTCTGGATCTTGTCGGTGAAAATTAAGGAAATCACAACTGAAAAGCAATGAAAGTAATTATTTAAGGAAACAAAATTGTGTACGCAATACGCCACTCACTTGGTAAATAAATCCATTGGGATGCATCTCAAGAATCCATTCCTTACTCAGCCATCACTAATGAATAAAAATTCATCTTTGTGATTGCCAAACACCATTCCTCCTATCTTATTCTGCCTTAAAAGCTCTGTTTGTGTTTTTCCCTGAAAATATCACACAAAATTAAAAACTCTATAACATGTATACACAAAATAAAACAAAAATTGTAATAACAAAAAATGCATAGGTTACCTCCCTACTAGCACTAAATTTTTCATCTTCAGCCAGACGTTTCTGAAGTCCATCTGCTAATGAGGTTTCTGTTGGACAATTATGACCCCTAGCATCACTATTTGTAAAAGACAATGTGTTTTTGTACAAATTAACTATGTGATAAAGGAACTTCCTCTTTTATCATTTTGTAATTGGATTACTTGGATATAAAATTATAAAAGTCCATATAATTAGTACTGGATTAATAAGATATGAGACGGTATTAATCCACCAAAGGTTTAATCATTAAATATCCCTAGTCGTAGTATTATCGAGACTGACATCGATAATGCAGAATAGACTAGTATCACACTTGTGCCCGTTATGGAAGCTTAATGGTATAGTTCTCATATATTTAAGTATTGGATACTTATGCAAGTGTGATAAGAGGTTTTGTTAGCCGTTGGACCGGGAACAACTTCGCTTTGGATAGACCCTTCGGAGTCCCATTGGTAGTATGACTATGTGTCTATGGGAATCCGAATCAGGGTAGGTGTATGTGGTCTTAACCTGAGTCTTGCATCGCTAATACATGTGACAATCAATACGCTTTGGTTTTGGACGTCCGGAGCTTTAATAGGTTCTGTGTACGCCTCTTCTGGGTTTACTGAGAATCGTAGTGTATTGGGTGTGATGTCATGATGGAAGTATCACTTCAGTCATATGGAGATGATGATCACCCATGATATAGAACTAGTACTCTTAAATGCTGCAGCTATCGGGATAAGCGCCTATTTATAATTGGTTTATCCTAGGGAAACCAAAAGATATTATTTCCACAACCCACAAGAGAATAATAATATTTGTTGCTCTCCATGCAGTTTTCCTCGAAAAGGAATTCATAAATACAGTGGTAAGTGGGAGGAAAATAGAACTCGATAAAAATGAGAGTGATACTGTTCCTGGCACCGACCCCTCACGGAACACAAACAGTTCATCATGGATGAGACTGTTCCACAATCTTCTAATGCACAAAAACCGCGTACGTCGGAGAGAATCAGAAAACAACCTGAGAGGTACTGATCTCACCTCATGTAGATATTAATCTTATTGAGGATAATGAACCGGTTACGTATGAGGAAGCAATACAAGGTATCGACTCTGCTTTATGGCAAGATGCCATGAAGTCCGAAATGGATTCGATGTAAACCAACCAAGTTTGGACAATGGTTGATGTACCAGAAGGCATTGTGCCTAATGGTAGCAAATGGGTATTCGTGGTGAAGACATACATGGATGGCAACATACAAACTTACAAAGTTGGGCTTGTAGCGAAAAGGTATCATCATCAACATGGTGTCGATTACGAGGAAACCTTTTACCTTTTGCCACGATTAAATCCATTCGGATAATACTTGCTAATGCTGCATATTTCGATTATGAAATATGGCAGATGGACGTCAAAACTACTTTCCTTAACAGAAACCTTTTGGAGGATGTTTATATGCAACAGTCTGACGGTTTTGTCATGCCAAAACATGAAAACAAGGTTTACAAATTAAATCGATCCATTTATGGATTGAAGCAAACATTGCGTTCTTGGAACCAACGTTTTGATGAGATCATATTACAATATGGTTTCATTCAAAACGAAGATGATTCTTGTGTATATAAGAAGGTTAGTGGGATCGCACTGACATTTATTGTCCTATACGTTGATGATGTATTGCTTCTTAGCAATGACATTCCCAATACTAAAATCGGTGAAAGCTTGGCTTTCATTAAAATTCTCCATGAAAAACTTGGGAGAGTCAACCTTTATTCTAGGAATAAAGATCTATTGGGATAGATCTAAAAGTTGTTGTCACTCTCCGAGAACTCGTACATTGACAAAGTGTTGAAAAGATTCAACATGGATCAGTCCAAGAGGGGACTGCTTCCAGTATCACATGGCGTCTCTCTATCTAAGGACATGTGTCCTGAAACTAAAGATGAGAGGGATGCAATGAATCGGATCCCGTTCGCTTATGCTGTCGGATCGATCATGTATGCTATTATATGTACGCGACATGATGTCTCGTATGCTTTGAGCATGTGCAGTCGCTATCAGGATGATCCAAATGATGGTCATTGGAATGATGTAAAGAACATCATTGAGTATCTTAGACAAACTAAGGATGCTTTCTTAATCTATGGGGAATGAGAACTTGAGGTGAATGGCTTCACCGATGCAAGTTTCCAAACCGATAAAAATGACTGTAAGTCACAATAAGGGTATATATTTTGTTTGAATAACGGAGCAGTCAACTGGAAATCTTCCAAGCAAGATTCTGTTACCGATTCAACAAAAAAAGTGGAATATATTGATGCGGCTGAGGCAGCAAAAGAAGCATTTTGGATCCATAAATTCCTAATTGGATTAGGATTAGTTCTGTTAGTAGCTGAGCTGGGCTACAACGTAAGCTAAAGAACCACGGTCTCATCAATGATCCAAGTATGTACTTCAACGGTTTCATCTGATTTGTGAGATCATACATCATGGTGATGTCAAGAATGAAAGATCACATCAGACGATAACCTTGCTGATCCACCGACGAAAGCTATATCTCAGCAAGAGTTTGAGCGACCCGTACATAGTTCGGGTGATGGACACTTGAGTGATTGGCTATAGGCCAATTGGGAGATTGTTGGACAATTATGACCCATAACATCACTATTTGTAAAAGACATGGTGTTTTTGTATATTTAACTATGTGATAAAGGAAATTTCTCTTTTATCATTTTGTAATTGGATTACTTGGATATATAAATGATAAAAGTCCATATGATTAGTACATGATTAATAAGATATGAGACAATATTAATCCATGGAAGGTTTAATCATTAAATATCCCTAGTCGTGGTATTATCGAGACTGGACATCGATAATACGGAATAGACCAATATTACACTTGTACCCGTTATGGAAGCTTAACGGTATAGTTCTCATATATTTAATTATTGGATACTTTTGCAAGTGTGATAAGAGGTTCTATTAGCCATTGGACCGGGAACAGCTTCGCTCTGGATAGACCCATCGGAGTCCCATTGGTAGTATGACTATGTATCTATGGGAATCTGAATCAGGGTAGGTGTATATGGTCTTAACCTGAGACTTGCATCGCTAATACTTGCAATAATCAGTATGCTTTGGTTTTGGTCGTCTGGAGCTTTAACAGGTTCTTTGTACGCCTCTTCTGGGTTTACTGAGAATCGTAGTGTATTGGGTGTGATGTCAAGATGGAAGTATCATTTCAGTCATATGGAGATGATGATCAGAACTAGTACTCTTAAATGCTACAGCTATCAGGATAGTATTACTAGGTCATGATTATCTGATTACAGAGACTAGTTACTAGTGATCTGATATATGCTTCGTACGGGGCATACACAATTCCAGACTAGGCCTAGCATGTGACATCCGATACTGGATCGTATTACGCAATACTTTGGATACTATGCCTGATACATATTATATATTCTTTGTTGAAAATTTCAGGAGAATTGGGTAGGCACGGTGCTTTGCTATAAGCCAACCATGTCTTGTAAATCGGTGGGAACGTGGTACGCGGTACGCACATGTCGGATAGTCCGACAACCGTATTTACTATCAACATATCCAGGAATCTCTTGGGTCGCTTCCCAAAGATTCATCGATGAAATTTGACTCGAACAAAATTAATCTGGGATTAATTATGAGAGAAAAAATTAATCTGGGATTAATTGCGGTAAGAATTTATCTGGGATTAAATTCTTCTAGAAGAGAGAACGCGATTAATTTGGAATTAATTGGTAAAATAAATTAAATAGTCAAATTGGATTTTTCTATTTAATTTATATATTTGGGCTAAAATAATATATCGGATATATTAATTGAAATTGGATTTCAATACGGAATTAAAATTGGATTTAAATTCAAGCGAACGAATCAATATGGAATTAATTCGTAAGCGACTTTCATAATAATTTTGCTAGGCATTATTATTTAATTAAATTGGATTTAATTACGTAGGGACGGAAAATTCGTTTAGTCGGATTAAACGAACAGGACCAAATTGTGTTTTACAAGCCAACTTGAATTTAGAATTTAAAGTGGTGGGACCCACTTTAACTTACTCAACTTGTCAAAAGATGATGGAAGTAGTTGGCAATATTAATTGTACTTTGGAAGTCAAAACACACACTTTTTTTTTCACAACTTTGGTATTATGTTTTTGGAAAACAGAAAAATACTATTCACGCATCCTCTCACTCTCTCATTGCCGAACTCACCTCTCCTTGGAGGAGAAAATTTTGTTTAATTTTTGGACAAAGCTAGCACTTTAGGAGTCGTAGAAAGGTGATAGGGAAACTCACCCAAGAGTTTGGAACTCAACAACAAAGCTTGGAGCTTCTACAACAAAGAAAGTTTTGAATTTTCTCATCCGATCAATGTAAGTTCTTTCCGCAAACTTTACTTGATTTATTCACACACAAATCTTGTTTAGAGATCATTGGCATGTCTAGAACACTAACAGTTTCACCGTGGTTTTGGACGTCCGATTAGAGACAATCCCATGAGCGTTGCTTTTGAAGGGTCTATTCCAATGGTAAAGTGGCAAAAAATGTTTTTTCAGTGCTTGTGCCACCCTTTTAATCTTTGTCGCTTCAGTGGTTCTTGAAAAGGAAGAAAGAAATTAGGAGGTCTCGTATGGTGCTTATCTTTGAATGGGAGTCCATTCGGTTAAGCTTCTAGGCAGTATCTTTGATTTGTACTCCCCAATATAATGATGTTTCTCCTGAATGCATGAGATCTTCAATATGGTCAGACATTTGCTCCTCCATTTGTTCTGCTTCTTGCTGCACCTTTTCGTCATAGATGTACTCCAGAATTTCATTGTTCAGCTCTTCATCTGTCATATGTGAAATGCATGCTCCATACGTGTCAACCTAAGGATGTAAAGATATATCTGATTATAGGTCTTTATCCTCTGTCGTTGGTATAAACGGCTCAGATAGATCTTCTTCAAACATCTGCGCAATCTGCTCAGATAGATCTTCATTTTGAGGATGCAGAGTTTCATCCTCACCTTTTGTTGGTTCAGACATCTCTGCTACTTGTTCCTCTTCAGAGTCCGATGAATAATCAAGATCAAATTGAAACTCTGCTGGTTCGGGCTTCAGAACTGATACCTCTATCTCAGCCTCCTCACCTGTTAAGGTGTCATCGTGAAATGTTTGGTATTCGAAGGCTTCATCAGTGTTATTTGAATTTGCTCCGTGAGGTATGTAGTTCTGGTTATTGATTATTTGTCTCAATTCATTTACCATCCTCTGTAAGGTTTGGATTTGATCCAGAAATATTGCATCATGTTCAGCTTCCCGTTTCTCGAGCCTGTTTATCAACTGTCTTCCTACTGATGGATCTGGTCCTTATATATCATAGGTTGATGGTGGATAAGATGGAAAATATGGTTCAGTGAAATATACAGGTTGGTCTCTGATAATTCTGCCACCCTTAATTGTAGAGGTATATGCATTGATCGATCGGGTGGTTACCATCACATATCTCACATCTCCCCATTGCGTTCTGAAATGGTTGGGAAAATATTATATTGAATGGTTTTGACATCTAGTGATAATTGGGTTGGACAACGGGCCTCAGAAAACCAGACTGCTGCTATCTGATTTGGGGTGTATGATTTCTTTGTAAAGCTCGTAATTCTTCTATCGCCCAATAATGTTCCATTTTTCAACCACCTGAAAAATAAAAGAAAGAAATAAAAATTAAAAATAAATAAAATTAGATACAAGTAAAATATATAGCTTCATAATTAATAAATCAAGAAAAATAAGTCCTCGGCAATGGCGCCAAAAAGTTGATTGGTGAAATCACACACGTAACGCAAGCGCACGTATCGCTCAAGTAGTATAAAAATATCGATCCCACAAGGACTTAATTTATATTGTTGTTTTTAATTATTGATACTATTTATTTACATGTATCTAATTAAAGGGAGAAGTGAATGATTGCTTGATTGGTTGGTTGAATGTGGATTTGTTAAATAAATAAATAAATAAATGCACAAAAGAAAGTACTAAGGAAAATAAACAAAAGACACAAATATCTAGGGTTGTGATTCCACACAATATTACAATAATGATGAATTGATTATTTTATATATGTGTAATAAATCAGTTTGCTAACTTGGAACACAAAAATATGCAAAAGCCTCTTCTGATGGTCAGTTACAAACACCCAGTATAACCCAATTAATCATAAGTCTATGTTAACCCAGTTACCTGAATTCATTAAGTTTAAGTTCCAATTGAGGCTACCCCCGCCGGACAGGTATATGTCTATCCTAGAAGGAAATCTACCTAAGAGTCACCATGCCGAAAGGGGAGATCATGAGCTATTGAATTTAAGGCTGAAACCTAAAATCTATTTTCCAAGTTCATTTTCAGTTTACCAAATCAATCTTATTAATGGTCTGTTAACAAGAAGCATTAAGCTTAAGATTCAATAAACAAGCTAAAGTATTAAACATAATATAAAGAAAATGAATTATTAAACTCTTGAATATTGTGCTTCATCACTTCTCTAGAATAAAAATAAAATGCTGAAGTAGGGTATCCATCTTTAATATTTGAAATGTAGAGATCTCACTTTATTATAATATGGAAATTATCAGTGTTACCCATTTAAGTCAAACCAGCCATAAAGGCGGTGTTATTATTTGTCCATAAACCAGCTGTAGGCACTGCATTTTTGCATATAAGTCCCGATGATGATCCTCGTATGGAGGCACTACTCTTTAAGTTGCGGAAATCGCGGGAAATGAACGTCGGAAGGGAAATCAATACCTTGTTGGATTTAATTTGTTTACTTAGCTTCGGGTTCGTTCGTTGGATCTCTGTTTTAAAATTCATCCTTGGCCCAAAACCCACGCAACCTACACTAAACCACACACCCAAGCCCACACACCACCAACCACACGCCCAAGCCCACCAACTAGCCATCCTACACGCCTATAAGCCTCCAAGCTCATTAAATCACATCCAAAAATATTCAAACACATTAAACACATGTTAAAATCCAATCAATCTCATTCCTAAATTAAATAAAATAAAATCAAATCTCATAAATCACCTTCCTAATTAAATTAAATCACATGCCTAAACTAAATAAAATCAAATCAAATCCCATAAATCACCTTCCTAATTAAATTAAATCACAAGCCTAAACTAAATATATCAAATCAATTCTCACAATTTATCTTCCTAATTTAATAGATCTTTTCCTTGTAGTACACTAATTAGGAGATATCCCCATAATTGCATGATAATTTCCCTACCCGTACAAGGACAACTAAAAAGACACCCAAACCAAGCCCTTAGACCCCTAGCTCATCCACGACACTCACAGAGAAAAACCCTAAAGCTTCACGACTCTCTCTCGGAGAACAACCCAAAAAACCATAACCACCATCTCTTATCTCTCTCACCTCTCGGTCCATCTCCATTATCATCATCTCTCTCCCTTATTCTCTTTCCTCACTCTCGGCGGAAACAAACAAAGAAAAACCCTAAACAAACCTAGGTCTCTCTCTTTTCTCAAACACCATTCTCGGCAAAATCACATGCCCTAGAAACTCTTCCCTCTCATGCGCACAGAACTCAAACCATACACGTGGAGCACACAAAATAACCCTTCAATGTGACAAGTTCTCAACTCAAACCAATTTGCCACACTGCCACCGAACAAACAAGACATGCAAAAGACAAAACAATAAACCCTAGCAACTAGCAGCCCAAACTTCACCAACCTAAAACGCACACAACCCTCACACGGACAAACAACAACCACCGACTAAATTTCCCTTTCATACAGACCATGTGAAGACCTCTAGCTCACGTAAACAACCACTCGCCTTCACAAAATGCACAAGCCGAATCAAACCTACATAAGCACACGCTCAGCCCCCTCTCATCAAACACAAAACAGTCCCTGAAATACAAAGAAACAGTCCAGAAAACTCCCTCTAAATCACCACCGAAACTGCCCATAAAACTGACCCAAACCACCGAAAATACTGTCCAGAAAACTGCCCTAATTACCACAAAAATAGTGGCAAAAAATAGTAGCAAAGACAGATAAAACAGCAGGCCAAAACAGTGAAGCAACGAAGGAAAACGTTGAACCAGTGAACCGGAGGAGCTGCGGAGCATTAACCCTTCTGACGACCGTGTAACGCACTTCCAAGAGGCAACTTAAAAGGTAAGACCTGAGGGCACCCTTTTATTTATTACTGTTCATTTTTTATTATTTATTAGTAATTCTTCGCATGAGTATTGTTGATTTATGCATGTTGTGGCCATGGGATGAATGATTTTGTGCTATCTCTCGTGGTATATCGGATGGAAACCCAGGCGTAAATTCCGTAGCGGAATTCGAATGGACGGTAGTGCGGTATGAACTTGGGATACAACTCCACGTACCTCTTGAGAAACGCACATATTTCATTTCATCTAATCTTGTGTTTATTCATTGTTTATTAGAAATAATATGTTATTTTATGCATGATTTAATTATATCTCTTCAATGTTTAGACAATAGATTATTTATTTATGATTCCGTATTTATCAATTTAATGTGTCCATGAGATTGTGTGCTTGCCGTTATTTCGACTTACTTTTATGCATGTAAACTTAGATATAGGTTTTATGCAAACTTAGATATAGGTCGTATGCAAACTTAGATGTAGGTTATTCTTGCGTATGTATGTTGCGTAGACTTGGTTATATTATCACATAAATCCATTCATTACAAGTGGCATAAGTAAGGGACCATCCCGAACCCAACGGTTTGAGGTCTTCCCTTGCGAGTGGTGAGTGGGGCCTTAAATCATTTCCCAGTTCACAATGGGTGGCGACTACTTTATTCTCTGGTTTAGTCCCCCACGGGCTACTCCGTAATCCCGACCGGGCCATGAGCCTGGAACAGCATCGTCGATTTCCGTGTCCTATAGTCTGGCGACTCTACTGGGGATAGAGAATCGGCCCCGAAATATTGTCTTGTAATGTTTGTGATTTGTGCTTTAGTTAGCCGTGTCTACAGTGGGTTCAAGGGGTTTAATTAGAGGTATTATTAAAGCTAGGTAATGGTTTGGTGTCTTCCTTCATTCATTACATTTCTATGGTTGAAGGGAAAAACTGTGAAGGCACCTAGATAATCATTTACCCGAAGCTTACCGTGATGGTCTAATTTGGCGGACCTATTGTTTATTAATGTCACCAAGGCGATAAGTGTTGGACAATTATGACCCATAGCATCACTATTTGTACATAATATTGTGTTGTTGTACAAATTAACTATGTGAAAAAGGAAATTGCTATTTTATCATTTGTAATTGGATTACCAAGATACATAAATGATAAAAGTCCATATGATTAGTACCCGATTAATAAGATATGAGACAATATTAATCCACTAAGGTTTAATCATTAAAATATCCCTAGTCGTAGTATTATCGAGATTGGACATCGATAATGCGGAATAGACTAGTATTGCACTTGTGCGCATTTCGGGAGCATAACTGGCAAACGGGGTCACTGGAAGCGTGACTGCCGTATGGACAAGGCAGACATGAAGGAAGTGAAGGTAGGGCAAGGCTCCGGCTTCAAGCATGTTTGTCATAAAAATGTTCACTACTAGTTTCAAATTGGATTTTTGATACTAGATGTGGTACATAAATATGTATTGATGTGCATAATCTGCTGATGAACAGGATACTGGCTTCTGTTGAGATCTATCTGCGAGTCAGAAATGGGACGAAATTCGCTGTTTTAAAAACGTAGAATCCTAAGCTTAGGAACTACCCTTCGGGTATGTACTTAAATTAGGAAACTGTTATAATGTACCTAGTTTGACTAGAAACATTATCTCTATATATAAGTTTAACCCGTTGCGGGTATACCTTTATATTCTAGAACACTAAGTGTTTTATTTTATAAAGATGATATTGAGATAACACATTAGATATGAATAACAGTATTTATATTTTGAATATAAATGAATCTCAAACATATAACATGACAAATAAATAGCTCAAACTGAATTAATCATATGAGACTTATTTGTGGCATTGTTGTCTGGGACACACTAACAGACTCCTATATCCACACTTTCGAAGAGTGGGTACTAGGACAGATTTGATTCTAATCAAATGAAGACTCGTAAATTTTTTATTTTTTATTTTTTTTTTTATTTTTTTTGACTAAAAACCAAGCAAAAACAACACAATGAAAAAAATAAAAACAAGATACTAATCAACTATTCCCCAACCCCAAACTTAATTGAGACATTGTCCCCAATGTATAAAATATAGAAGAAGAGTTTAGAAAACAGTACCTGGTTAGCTGAAATTCTACATCTTAAAAAGAAAATTAAAGGTTAAGAACCAGATTTATCCGACGCTTCTTACCAGGATCATTATCGGACCAGTTTATCTTGGAAATGATAGGGTCAATTTGTGGTTCAAAGGCTAAGATTTGGTCAAATAAATCATGGGCAGTTCTGACATGAACCCATTTCTCCGGGCATCATCAAGAAACACACAAAGAAAGTCATAAAATCCATCAACGTTAAACAGTCCAATTGGTTTCTGGTGTATGTTCAAGTTCGCCCAAGATAGCACTGTAAAAATTTTCTCCATCGCACCCAAGACAACTAGCAGAGAAATAAAAGCATCAACACGATTAATCATTTCAACCAGTCATTCAGACATATCTGGCACGATAAGTTCCTCTCCGTTTGATAGTCCTATAAGATTCGCCTCTGCCAAAGGTTTTGTGATGATTCCCAGAACTTGACTACCTTATTCCTATACAGCCCTTGAAACTTACCTCATTAGTCCAAGATTGCCACCGCCAAATACTAGGTGCATATTCCTCTCAGCTATGACTCTACCCAATTTATGTGCTGCCGCAATGAATTCTGGTATAGAGCCAACACTAGTACCACAAAACACAGAGATATTTACAACTCGTCTTCTTGAAGTTGCTTCCATATTTTTGTATGTATTTCTTTCTCAAATCTGGATTAGTACCTGATTAATAAGATATGAGACAATATTAATCCACTAAGGTTTAATCATTAAAATATCCTTAGTAGTAGTATTATCGAGATTAGACATCGATAATGCGGAATAGACTAGTATTACACTTGTGCGCATTTTGGGAGCATAACTAGCAAACGAGGTCACTGGAAGCGTGACTGCCGTACGGACAAGGCAGACATGAAGGAAGTGAAGGCAGGGCAAGGCTCCGGCTTCAAGCATGTTTGTCATAAACATGTTCACTACTAATTTCAAAATTGGATTTTTGATATTAGATGTGGTACATGAATATGTATTGATGTGCAGAATCTGCTGATGAGCAGGATACTGACTTCAGTTGAGATCTATCTGCGAGTAGGAAACGGGACGAAAGTCGCTATTTTAACCGTAGAATCCTAAGTTTAGGAACTACCCTTCGGGTATGTACTTAAATTAGGAAACTGTTATAATGTACCTAGTTTGACTAGAAACATTATCTCTATATATAAGTTTAACCCGTTGCGGGTATACCTTTATATTCTAGAACATTATAAAGGCATTGTTGTCTGGGACACACTAACAAGACTCGTATATCCACACTTTCGAAGAGTGGGTACTAGGACGGATTTGATTCTAATCAAATGAAGACTCGTATTATATATATATCTATATATATATATTATAATATATATATATATATATATTTTAATTTTTTAATTTTTTTTTGAATTTTTTGACTAAAAACCAAGCAAAAACAACACAACGAAAAAAATAAAAACAAGATACTAATCAACTATTCCCCTACCCCAAACCTAATTGAGACATTGTCCCCAATGTGTAAAAGAAGAAGAGTTTAGAAAACAGTACCTGGTTAGCTGAAATTCTACATCTTAAAAGAAAATTAAAGGTTAAGAACCAGATTTATCCGACGCTTCTTACCAGGATCATTATCGGACCAGTTTATCTTGGAAAGGATAGGGTGAATTTGTGGTTCAAAGGCTAATATTTTTTTCAAATAAATCATGGGCAGTTCTGACATGAACCCATTTCTCTGGGCATCATCAAGAAGAAACACAAAAAAAAGTCATAAAATCCATCAACGTTAAACAGTCCAATTGGTTTCTTGTGTATGTTCAAGTTCGCCCAAGATAGCACTGTAAAAATTTTCTCCATCGTACCCAGACAACTAGCAGAGCAATAAAAGCTTCAGCACGATTAATCATTTCAACCAGTCATTCAGACATATTTGGCACGGTAAGTTCCT
This sequence comes from Zanthoxylum bungeanum, assembly GCA_019454045.1. Lineage (NCBI taxonomy): Eukaryota > Viridiplantae > Streptophyta > Magnoliopsida > Sapindales > Rutaceae > Zanthoxylum > Zanthoxylum bungeanum. Next base: position 132,159 of record SKCR01026106.1, on the reverse strand, counting down.
CTCTGTTTGATAGTCCTATAAGATTTGCCTCTGCCAAAGGTTTTGGGATGATTCCCAGAACTTGACTACCTTCTTCCTATACAGCCCTTGAAACTTACCTCATTAGTCCAAGATTTCCACTGCCATATACTAGGTGCATATTCCTCTCAACTATGACTCAACCCAATTCATGTGCTGCACAATGAATTCTGGTTTAGAGCCAACACTAGAGTACCACAAAACACAGAGATATTACAACTCGTCTTCTTGAAGTTGCTTCCATATTTTTGTAAGTATTTCATTCTCAAATCTGGATGTCTTCAAGAGTACAATAACGAGCTGAATTTATAGAACCTGAAAAAGGGTGAGTAATAATAGCACTAGTACATGCCAAATAATAATTATTAGCTAAACAATAAAATGTATCGTGAAAGTCGAAAAGTCTGGATCCTGTCGATGAAAATTAAGGAAATCAAAACTGAAAAGCAATGAAAGTAATTATTTAAGGAAACAAAATTGTGTACGCAATACGCCACTCGCTTGGTATATAAATCCATTGGGATGCCTCTCAAGAATCCATTCCTTACTCAGCCATCACTAATGAATTAAATTTCATCCTTGTGATTGCCAAACACCATTCCTTCTATCTTGTTCTACCTTCAAAGCTCTGTTTGTGTTTTTCCCTGAAAATATCACACAAAATTAAAAACTCTATAACATGTATACACAAATAAAACAAAAATTGCAATAATAAAAATTGCATAGGTTACCTCCTTACTAGCCCTAAATTTTTCGTCTTTAGCCTGACATTTCTGAAGTCCATCTGCCAATGAGGTTTCTGTTGGACAATTATGACCCATAGCATCACTATTTGTAAAAGACAAGGTGTTTTTGTAAAAGACAAGGTTTTTTTGCTCTTTTATCATTTTGTAATTGGATTACTTGGATATAAAAATGATAAACATCCATATAATTAGTACTGGATTAATAAGATATGAGACGGTATTAATCCACCAAAGGTTTAATCATTAAATATCCCTAGTCGTAGTATTATTGAGACTGGACATCGATAATGCAGAATAGACTAGTATCACACTTGTGCCCGTTATGGAAGTTTAATGGTATAGTTCTCATATATTTAAGTATTGGATACTTATGCAAGTGTGATAAGTGGTTTTGTTAGCCGTTGGACCGGAACAGCTTCGCTCTGGATAGACCATTCGGAGTCCCATTGGTAGTATGACTAGGTGTCTATGGGAATCCGAATCAGGGTAGATGTATGTGGTCTTAACCTGAGACTTGCATCACTAATACTTTCGACAATCAATACGCTTTGGTTTTGGTCATCCGGAGCTTTAACAGGTTCTGTGTACGCCTCTTCTGGGTTTACTGAGAATCGTAGTTTATTGGGTGTGAAGTCAAGATGGAAGTATCACTTCAGTCATATGGAGATGATGATCACCCAGGATACAGAACTAGTACTCTTAAATGTTGCAGTTATCGGGATAGTATGACTAGGTCATGATTATCCGATTACAGAGACTAGTTGCTAGTGATCCGATATATACTTCGTATGGGGCAGACACAATTCCAGCCCTATGCCTATCATGTGACATCCGATACTAGATCGTATTACGTAATACTTTATATACTACTCCTGATACATATTATATATTCTTCGTTGAATATTTCTGGAGAATTGGGTAGGCATGGTGTTTTGCTAGAAGTCAACCATGTCTTGTAAATCGGTGAGAACGTGGTATGTGATACGCACGTGTCGGATAGTCCGACAATCGTATTTACTACCAACATATCCAGGAATCTTTTGGGTCGCTTCCCAATAATTCACCGATGACATTTGACTCGAACAAAATTAATCTGGGATTAATTATGAGAGAGAAAATTAATCTGGGATTAATTGCGGTGAGAATTTATCCAGGATTAAATTCATCTAGAAGAGAAAACGTGATTATTTTGGAATTAATCGGCAAAAAAATTTAATAGTCAAATTGGATTTTTCTATTTAATTTATATATTTGGGCTAAAATAATATATCGGATATATTAATTGAAATTGGATTTCAATGCGGAATTAAAACTGGATTTTAATTCAAGCGAACGAATTAATTTGGAATTAATTCGTTAGCGACTTTCGTATTAATTTTGCTAGGCATTATTATTTAATTAAATTGGATTTAATTACGTAGCGACAAAAAATTTGTTTAGTCAGATTAAACGAACCGAGCCCAAAGTGTGTTTTACAAGCCAACTTGAATTTGGAATTTAAAGTGGTGGGACACACTTTAACTTACTCAACTTGTCAAAAGATGATGGAAGAAGTTGGCAATATTAATTGTACTTTGGAAGTCAAAACACACACTTTTTTTCACAACTTTTGTATTATGTTTTTGGAAAATACAAAAATATTATTCACTCATCCTCTCCCTCTCTCATTGCCGAACTCACCTCTCATTGGAGCAGAAAATTTTGTTTCATTTTTGGACAAAGCTAGCACTTTGGGAGTCATAGAAATGTGATAGGGAAACTCACCCAAGAGTTTGTAACTCAACAACAAAGCTTGGAGCTTCTACAACAAAGAAAGTTTTGAATTTTCTCATCCGATCAATGTAAGTTCTTTACGTAAACTTTACTTGATTTATTCACACATAAATCTTGTTTAGAGATCCTTGGCATTTCTAGGACACTAACAATGGTATCAGAGCGCCATTTTAAGCATGATTTGATTTTAGGGTTCTTAACTTTAATTTGGGTATTTTTGCTTGGAGCATGATTTTTCCAAATTGATTGTTTGGTTGTGTTTGGATGATGATAAATTGGATTTGTGCATCATTGGATTTGAGAAAATTGGTTGGATCTAAATTTCCCTAAAATCCTAAGCTTGGCCGAATGTAACCCTAAATAGTTCTCATGATGATTTTTTGAAATTAGACTATTGGATGAGTTTAAATCATGAAATGAATGTTAATTGTTGGTTTAATTGGATTGAAATCAAAATTGAATGTTGTTTCATGTGATTGCCGTGGGATGAAGCATGTTGGAATGAGTTGATTTTGCCTCAATTTTGTGTTGGACATGAATTTGAGAATTAAACATGATTAATTAGATTAATTGATATTTTGGAAATATTAGATTAATTAATTAATTGTTCCTATTACACTTTAATTAGATTAATATGTAATTTGGAATAATATGTTAATTTAATTTATTGTAATTGGGCTAATGGGCTTGGTTGGGCCAAGTATGGTTTTGGACAATTGGGTTGGATCCAATTGGGCCTAAAACCATTTCCATAAAGTCCAAATATGACTATTGGGCCTTTAATAATTTAATTGAAAGCCCATTGGATTTTAATTGAATAGTATTGGATGCTAATTGGGCCTTTGAGACCCATTTAGAATGGATTTGGAATCTGAGTCTTTAAGGCACTAAAATAAGTGTAATTGTTTAATTTGGAATTAAACACGAATTAGTATTTGATACAATTTAAATTGGATTTGAAATTGTAGTTCGATATAATTCAAGAATACTTACTTTGAGTATTTATTTTTAAACGAGTTGGGCTCGCGCAAATCAAATCGTTGTTTGAACATTGGATGGTCATTAATTGAAGATTAATTAATTGGATCAGATTTATTGACAACATGCTTTGTGTGAATACTTGGATGTATTTATATTAATAATGTATATCGGATGGATATTAGATGGGTGGGGAAATTTTTGAAATTATTGTAATTATGGTACCTATTCATTAAATTGGACCTACGTGTCCAGCCTTTCACCTCCTTATCTCTTTGTATTTCTCTTCTCACCAATTCCCCTAAATGTAAATGAGGTTTCTTTTAGTGTTATGTAATTGGGTAGAAGAATGTAAAGTGCTAGTGGGAGAGAGGAAAGAGAGAGTGATTTGTTCTAGGAACAAATAGTATTATATATCAATTCGCATATCATTATTAATTTATCGCGCCTTATTATGCTTTTAGAATGAATGTTTAAGGGTGTATGATGAGACATAATCTAAGATAATAAATTGGTTGCCAATTTACGCGAAAAACCCTCACTTTAATATTAAGCGTTTTCCTTCCATTGAGTGGTTCTTTCTCAAGATCCAACATTGGCATTGGTTTGTTGGCCAAAGTCAAGATCATTGTCCATCGCAGATGTGTTTGAACCATGAAAGCTTTGTTATATATCGCATGTCTTGGGCAGTTGTGATTTTTTGGCCAAAGTCAAGGTCACTTCTGTACATCGACGTGGATTACGAAGCTTTCCCAATGTCGATGGGTCATGCTTAATTGGAATCATTAAGCTTATTGAGTTCCACCTATCGGATCTATGAATTGGATGGGATCCAATTGATCTTAGAGATCTACCTAGTTAAGTTTCATACAGCTTGTTGGCCAAAGTCAAGGTTGTGTGTTATTTAACGGGATCTTAGCCCACTAGGAAACTGGGTTTCCCGAGTACTCCACAGAAGGTTAGAGGCTCGCCGAAAAATAGTGGGAGGCCAGTATTAAATTTGCAATTTCGTTTAATACTTGCTTACACACGCTCTTTTATTTTATTTATCGTTGTTATAAATATATTAGTTGGACTAATATTGAATATTTCTTTCTTTGAACAGTTAGACTGTACAAGACACTACTTCATTTGTAGTTGGTTATATAGTTGGACTATAGTAACCATTACACTTTGAGTGTACCCGATATCGTTGATTGAATAGTTGGACTATTGTAATCTAGATGGCTGGAAAGATTAGTGTTAGAGACATAATCATTGGTGAGAATGTCTTTAACGGCGCCAATTTTCCAGATTGGTAGATGAATCTCAGGATTGTCCTGAGAGCCGAGAAGTTGCTCTATGTTATAGACAGACCTCTCGGGCCTGAGCCCGGACATGAGCGGGTAGTTGATCATGAGCTTTGGAAGACTCATCGAAATGATAGCTTTACCGCTCAATCCGTCATGCTTGTCGCAATGACCCCTCAATTTTATCGTCAGAACAAAGGATTGGATCCTTATAACATGATGTTGAAATTGAAGGACATTCACAGATCTAACCTTAGATCACAGAAGTATGAATTCCAAAAGAAGCTCTTTCACTCGCGTATGTCAAAGGGTACATTTGTCGAGCACTATGTGTCACAGATGATTGCTGACATCGAATAGCTAGGTCAGCTGGGCATAACCTTTGAGGCTAAGACTTCCATAGATTTTATCTTACAGTCTTTGCTCGACTGTTGGGGCGGCTTCATCATGAAATACAATATGATGAACCAAGAGAATACTTTTAGAGAGTTGATGGCTATGCTCAAGGAGGCAGAGCAGAGCTTCTGAAGGGCTAGAAGCACGAGCCGCATTTTACTTCGACATCTCAGAAGGCCAAGGCTTAGACGAAGGCTTCTGGAGTTGTGAAGAAAAAGAAGAAAAAAGGCAAGGCCAAATCATCACAGTCTTCTGGGAAGACTAAGGACATATCCCAAGATATCTGCCTACATTGTGGCAAACGGGGTCACTGGAAGCATGACTGCCATGAGTACAAGGTGGAGTTGAAGGAAGTGAAGACGGGTAAGGCTCCGGCTTTAGGTATGTTTGTTATAAACATGTCCACTACTGGTTTTAAAAATTGGATTTTTGATACTGGATGTGGTACTCACATATGTATTGATGTGCAGGATCTGCTAATTAGTAGGATACTGGCTTCAGATGAGATCAACCTACGAGTCAGAAACGTGACGAGAGTCGCTATTTTTGTCGTTGGGACCTATGTTTTGAACCTGTCATTGGGGCATGTAATTACTTAGGTGACTGTTATTTTTTACCTAGTTTGACTAGGAACACCATCTCTGTATCTAGTTTAACTCGATGTGGGTATACCTTTGTATTCAGGAACACTGCGTGTTTTGTATATAAAGATGACATTTTGATATGTACAGCATATGTTAATAATAGTCTTTATATTTTAAATATAAATGAATCTCAAACATATAACATGACAAATAAAATGCTCAAATTGAGTGACACAGATGAAACTTATATGTGGCATTGTTGTCTGGGACACCTTAACAAGACTCGTATATCCACACTTTCGAAGAGTGGATACTTGGATGGATTTGATCCTAATTCATATGACGTCTGCGAATCTAGTTTATTAGGCAAAATGCCTAAAACACCTTTTAGCGTTAAAGGTGTACGTGTCACCGAGTTGTTAGCCCTCAATCATAGTGATGTATACGGGCCCATGTCTAGCCAGGCTAGACGTGGATATGAATACTTCGTAACCTTTACAGATGTTCCATCGCGTTATGGTTATGTGTATCTTTTGAAACATAAGTCGAAAACTTTTGATAAATTCAAAGAGTTTCGAGACGAAGTAGAAAAACAGACTGGCAAAAGTATTAAAAACATTACGGTTAGACCGTGGTGAAGAATACTGAAGCAATGAGTTTCAAGATTACTTAAAAGAATATGGTATTCTTTCACAGTGGACTCCTCCCAGAACACCTCAATTGAACTGTGTGTCCGAACGGAGAAACCAAACTTTGTTGGACATGGTAAGGTCAATGATGAGTCGCAATGAGCAGCCAATTTCCTTTAGGTTATATGCATTGAACAGTGCAATACTTATTTTGAATAAGGTTCCGTCAAAGTCTGTTGGACAGACTCCATATGAAATATGGACAGGAAAGAAGCCGGGTTTCTCATTCCTGAAGATTTGGGGATGTTGGGCATATGTTAAACGTTTGGATGGTATCAAAATAGATACCAAATCGGATAAGTGCCTATTTATAATTGGTTTATCCTAGGGAAACCAAAAGATATTATTTCCACAACCCACAAGAGAATAAAAATATTTGTTGCTCTCCATGCAGTTTTCCTCGAAAAGGAATTCATAAATACAGTGGTAAGTGGGAGGAAAATAGAACTTGATAAAAATGGGAGTGATACTGTTCCTGGCACCGACCCCTCACGGAACACAAACAGTTCATCATGGATGAGACAGTTCCACAATCTTCTAATACACAAAAACCGTGTACGTCGGAGAGAGTCAGAAAATAACTTGAGAGGTATGGGTTTCTGATCTCACCTCATGTAGATATTAATCTTACTGAGGATAATTAACCGGCTACGTATGACGAAGTGATACAAGGTATTGACTCTGCTTTATGGCAGGATGCCAAGAAGTCCGAAATGGATTCCATGTATACCATCCAAGTTTGGACACTGGTTGATGTACCAGAAGGCATTGTGCCTATTGGTAGCAAATGGGTCTTCGTGGTAAAGACAGACATGGATGGAAACATACAAACTTACAAAGTTGGGCTTGTAGCGAAAATGTATCATCATCAACATGGTTTCGATTACAACGAAACCTTTACTTGTTGCCACTATTAAATCCATTCGGATAATACTTGCTAATGCTGCATATTTCGATTATGAAATATGGCAGATGAACGTCAAAACTACTTTCCTTAACAGAAACCTTTTGGAGGATGTTTATATGCAACAGCCTGACGGTTTTGTCATGCCAAAACATGCAAACAAGGTTTGCAAATTAAATCGATCCATTTATGGATTGAAGCAAACATTGCATTCTTGGAACCAACGTTTTGATGAGATCATATTACAATATGGTTCATTCAAAATGAAGATGATTCTTATGTATATAAGAAGGTTAGTGGGAACGCAATGACATTTATTGTCCTATACGTTGATGATGTATTACTTCTTAACAATGACATTCCCAATACTAAAATCGGTGAAAGCTTGGTTTTCATTAAAATTCTCAATGAAAAACTTGGGAGAGGCAACCTTTATTCTAGGAATAAAGATCTACTGGGATTGATCTAAAAGTTGTTGGCACTCTCCGAGAACTCGTACATTGACAAAGTGTTGAAAAGATTCATCATGGATCAGTCCAAGAGGGGACTGCTTCCAGTATCATATGGCGTCTCTCTATCTAAGGACATGTATCCTGAAACTAAAGATGAGAGGGATGCAATGAATCGGATCTCGTTCGCTTGTGCAGTCGGATCGATCATGTATGATATTATATGTACGCGACATGATGTCTCATATACTTTGAGCATGTGTAGTCGCTATCAGGATGATCCAAATGATGGTCACTGGATTGATGTAAAGAACATCATTGAGTATCTTAGACAAACTAACGATGCTTTCTTAATCTATGGGGAATGAGAACTTGAGGTGAATGGCTTCACCGATGCAAGTTTCCAAACCGATAAAAATGACTGTAAGTCACAATAAGGGTACATATTTTGTTTGAATAACGGAGCAGTCAACTGGAAATCTTCCAAGCAAGATTCTGTTACCGATTCAACAAAAAAAGTGGAATATATTGATGCGGCTGAGGCAGCAAAAGAAGCATTTTGGATCCATAAATTCCTAATTGGATTAGGATTAGTTCTGTTAGTAGCTGAGCTGGGCTACAACGCAAGCTAAGGAACCACGGTCTCATCAATGATCCAAGTATGTACTTCGACGGTTTCATCTGATTCGTGAGATCATACATCATGGTGATGTCAAGAATGAAAGATCACATCAGACGATAACCTTGCAGATCCACTGACGAAAGCTATATCTCAGCAAGAGTTTGAGTGACCCGTACATAGTTCGGGTGCTGGACACTTGAGTGATTGGCTATAGGCCAATTGGGAGATTGTTGGACAATTATGACCCATAACATCACTATTTGTAAAAGACATGGTGTTTTTGTATATTTAACTATGTGACAAAGGAAATTTCTCTTTTATCATTTTGTAATTGGATTACTTGGATATATAAATGATAAAAGTCCATATGATTAGTACATGATTAATAAGATATGAGACAATATTAATCCATGGAAGGTTTAATCATTAAATATCCCTAGTCGTGGTATTATCGAGACTGGACATCGATAATACGGAATAGACCAATATTACACTTGTACCCGTTATGGAAGCTTAACGGTATAGTTCTCATATATTTAAGTATTGGATACTTATGCAAGTGTGATAAGAGGTTCTATTAGCCATTGGACCGGGAACAGCTTCGCTTTGGATAGACCCATCGGAGTCCCATTGGTAGTATGACTATGTATCTATGGGAATCCGAATCAGGGTAGGTGTATATGGTCTTAACCTGAGACTTGCATCGCTAATACTTGCAACAATCAGTATGCTTTGGTTTTGGTCTTCTGGAGCTTTAACAGGTTCTTTGTACGCCTATTATGGGTTTACTGAGAATCGTAGTGTATTGGGTGTGATGTCAAGATGGAAGTATCACTTCAGTCATATGGAGATGATGATCAGAACTAGTACTCTTAAATGCTATAGCTATCAGGATAATATGACTAGGTCATGATTATCCGATTACAGAGACTAGTTACTAGTGATCTGATATATGCTTCGTACGAGGCATACACAATTCCAGACTAGGCCTAGCATGTGACATCCGATACTGGATCGTATTACGCAATACATTGGATACTATGCCTGATACATATTATATATTCTTTGTTGAAAATTTCTGGAGAATTTGGTAGGCACGGTGCTTTGCTATAAGCCAACCATGTCTTGTAAATCGGTGGGAACGTGGTACGCGGTACGCACGTGTCGGATAGTCCGACAACCGTATTTACTATCAACATATCCTGGAATCTCTTGGGTCGCTTCCCAAAGATTCATCGATGAAATTTGACTCGAACAAAATTAATCTCGGATTAATTATGAGAGAAAAAATTAATCTGGGATTAATTGCGGTAAGAATTTATCTGGGATTAAATTCTTCTAGAAGAGAGAACGCGATTAATTTGGAATTAATTGGTAAAATAAATTAAATAGTCAAATTGGAATTTTCTATTTAATTTATTTATTTGGGCTAAAATAATATATCGGATATATTAATTGAAATTGGATTTCAATACGGAATTAAAATTGGATTTTAATTCAAGCGAACGAATCAATATGGAATTAATTCGTAAGCGACTTTCATAATAATTTTGCTAGGCATTATTATTTAATTAAATTGGATTTACTTACGTAGGACGGAAAATTCGTTTAGTCGGATTAAACGAACAGGACCAAAATGTGTTTTACAAGCCAACTTGAATTTAGAATTTAAAGCGGTGGGACCCACTTTAACTTACTCAACTTGTCAAAAGATGATGGAAGTAGTTGGCAATATTAATTGTACTTTGGAAGTCAAAACACACACTTTTTTTTTCACAACTTTGGTATTATGTTTTTGGAAAACAGAAAAATACTATTCACTCATCCTCTCACTCTCTCATTGCCGAACTCACCTCTCATTGGAGGAGAAAATTTTGTTTCATTTTTAGACAAAGCTAGCACTTTAGGAGTCATAGAAAGGTGATAGGGAAACTCACCCAAGAGTTTGGAACTCAACAACAAAGCTTGGAGCTTCTACAACAAAGAAAGTTTTGAATTTTCTCATCCGATCAATGTAAGTTCTTTCCGCAAACTTTACTTGATTTATTCACACACAAATCTTGTTTAGAGATCATTGGCATGTCTAGAACACTAACAGTTTCACCGTGGTTTTGGACGTCCGATTAGAGACAATCCCATGAGCGTTGCTTTTGAAGGGTCTATTCCAATGGTAAAGTGGCAAAAAATGTTTTTTCAGTGCTTGTGCCACCCTTTTAATCTTTGTCGCTTCAGTGGTTCTTGAAAAGGAAGAAAGAAATCAGGAGGTCTCGTATGGTGCTTATCTTTGAATGGGAGTCCATTCGGTTAAGCTTCTCGGCAGTATCTTTGATTTGTACTCCCCAATATAATGATGTTTCTCCTGAATGCATGAGATCTTCAATATGGTCAGACATTTGCTCCTCCATTTGTTCTGCTTCTTGCTGCACCTTTTCGTCATAGATGTACTCCAGAATTTCATAGTTCAGCTCTTCATCTGTCATATGTGAAATGCATGCTCCATACGTGTCAACCTGAGGATGTAAAGATATATCTGATTATAGGTCTTTATCCTCTGTCGTTGGTATAAACGGCTCATATAGATCTTCTTTAAACATCTGCGCAATCTGCTCAGATAGATCTTCATTTTGAGGATGCAGAGTTTCATCCTCACCTTTTGTTGGTTCAGACATCTCTGCTACTTGTTCCTCCTCAGAGTCCGATGAATAATCAAGATCAAATTGAAACTCTGCTGGTTCGGGCTTTTAGAACTGATACCTCTATCTCAGCCTCTTCACCTGTTAAGGTGTCATCGTGAAATGTTTGGTATTCGAAGGCTTCATCAGTGTTATTTGAATTTGCTCCGTGAGGTAGGTAGTTCTGGTTGTTGATTATTTGTCTCAATTCATTTACCATCCTCTGTAAGGTTTGGATTTGATCCAGAAATATTGCATCATGTTCAGCTTCCCGTTTCTCGAGCCTGTTTATCAACTGTCTTCCTACTGATGGATCTGGTCCTTATAGATCATAGGTTGATGGTGGATAAGAAAGAAAATATGGTTCAGTGAAATATACAGGTTGGTCTCTGATAATTCTGCCACCCTTAATTGTAGAGGTTTATGCATTGATCGATCGGGTGGTTACCATCACATATCTCACATCTCCCCATTGCGTTCTGAAATGGTTGGGAAAATATTATATTGAATGGTTTTGACATCTAGTGATAATTGGGTTGGACAACGGGCCTCAGAAAACTAGACTACTGCTATCTGATTTGGGGTGTATGATTTCTTTGTAAAGCTCGTAATTCTTCTATCGCCCAATAATGTTCCATTTTTCAACCACCTGAAAAATAAAAGAAAGAAATAAAAATTAAAAATAAATAAAATTAGATACAAGTAAAATATATAGCTTCATAATTAATAAATCAAGAAAAATAAGTCCTCGGCAATGGCGCCAAAAAGTTGATTGGTGAAATCACACACGTAACGCAAGCGCACGTATCGCTCAAGTAGTATAAAAATATCGATCCCACAAGGACTTAATTTATATTGTTGTTTTTAATTATTGATACTATTTATTTACATGTATCTAATTAAATGGAGAAGTGAATGATTGCTTGATTGGTTGGTTGAATGTGGATGTGTTAAATAAATAAATAAATAAATGCACAAAAGAAAGTACTAAGGAAAATAAACAAAAGACACAAATATCTAGGGTTGTGATTCCACACAATATTACAATAATGATGAATTGATTATTTTATATATGTGTAATAAATCAGTTTGCTAACCTGGAACACGAAAATATGCAAAAGCCTCTTCTGATGGTAAGTTGCAAACACCCAGTATAACCCAATTAATCATAAGTCTATGTTAACCCAGTTACCTGAATTCATTAAGTTTAAGTTCCAATTGAGGCTACCCCCGCCGGACAGGTATATGTCTATCCTAGAAGGAAATCTACCTAAGAGTCACCATGCCGTAAGGGGAGATCATGAGCTATTGAATTTAAGGCTGAAACCTAAAATCTATTTTCCAAGTTCATTTTCAGTTTACAAAATCAATCTTATTAATGGTCTGTTAACAAGAAGCATTAAGCTTAAGATTCAATAAACAAGCTAAAGTATTAAACATAATATAAATAAAATGAATTATTAAACTCTTGAATATTGTGCTTCATCACTTCTCTAGAATAAAAATAAAATGCTGAAGTAGGGTATCCATCTTTAATATTTGAAATGTAGAGATCTCACTTTATTATAATATGGAAATTATCAGTGTTACCCATTTAAGTCAAACCAGCCATAAAGGCGGTGTTATTATTTGTCCATAAACCAGCTGTAGGCACTGCATTTTTGCATATAAGTCCCGATGATGATCCTCGTATGGAGGCACTACTCTTTAAGTTGCGGAAATCGCGGGAAATGAACGTCGGAAGGGAAATCAATACCTTGTTGGATTTAATTTGTTTACTTAGCTTCGGGTTCGTTCGTTGGATCTCTGTTTTAAAATTCATCCTTGGCCCAAAACCCACGCAACCTACACTAAACCACACACCCAAGCCCACACACCACCAACCACACGCCCAAGCCCACCAACTAGCCATCCTACACGCCTATAAGCCTCCAAGCTCATTAAATCACATCCAAAAATATTCAAACACATTAAACACATGTTAAAATCCAATCAAATCTCATTCCTAAATTAAATAAAATAAAATCAAATCTCATAAATCACCTTCCTAATTAAATTAAATCACATGCCTAAACTAAATAAAATCAAATCAAATCCCATAAATCACCTTCCTAATTAAATTAAATCACAAGCCTAAACTAAATATATCAAATCAATTCTCACAAATTATCTTCCTAATTTAATAGATCTTTTCCTTGTAGTACACTAATTAGGAGATATCCCCATAATTGCATGATAATTTCCCTACCCGTACAAGGACAACTAAAAAGACACCCAAACCAAGCCCTTAGACCCCTTGCTCATCCACGACACTCACAGAGAAAAACCCTAAAGCTTCACGACTCTCTCTCGGAGAACAACCCAAAAAATCCTAACCACCATCTCTTATCTCTCTCACCTCTCGGTCCATCTCCATTATCATCATCTCTCTCCCTTATTCTCTTTCCTCACTCTCGGCAGAAACAAACAAAGAAAAACCCTAAACAAACCTAGGTCTCTCTCTTTTCTCAAACACCATTCTCGGAAAAATCACATGCCCTAAAAACTCTTCCATCTCATGCGCACAGCACTCAAACCAAGCACGTGGAGCAGACAAAATAACCCTTCAATGTGACCAGTTCTCCACTCAAACCAATTTGCCACACTGCCACCGAACAAACAAGACACGCAAAAGACAAAACAATAAACCCTACCAACTAGCAGCCCAAACTTCACCAACCTAAAACACACACAACCCTCACACGAAAATAACAACCAACCGACTAAATTTCCCTTTCATACAGACCATGTGAAGACCTCTAGCTCACGTAAACAACCACTCGCCTTCACAAAATGCACAAGCCGAATCAAACCTACATAAGCACACGCTCAGCCCCCTCTCATCAATCAAAAAACAGTCCCTGAAATACAAAGAAACAGTCCAGAAAACTCCCTCTAAATCACCACCGAAACTTCCCATAAAACTGACCCAAACCACCGAAAATACTGTCCAGAAAACTGCCCTAATTTCCACAAAAATAGTGGCAAAAAATAGCAGCAAAGACAGATAAAACAGCAGCCCAAAACAGTGAAGCAACGAAGGAAAACGTTGAACCAGTGAACCGGAGGAGCTGCGGAGCATTAACCCTTCTGACGACCGTGTAACGCATTTCCAAGAGGCGACTTAAAAGGTAAGACCTGAGGGCACCCTTTTATTTATTCCCGTTCATTTTTTATTATTTATTAGTAATTCTTCGCATGAGTATTGTTGATTTATGCATGTTGTGGCCATGTGATGAATGATTTTGTGCTATCTCTCATGGTATATCGGATGGAAACCCAGGCGTAAATTCCGTAGCCGAATCCGAATGGACGGTAGTGCGGTATGAACTTGGGATACAACTCCACGTACCTCTTTAGAAACGCACATATTTCATTTCATCTAATCTTGTGTTTATTCATTGTTTATTAGAAATAATATGTTATTTTATGCATGATTTAATTATATCTCTTCAATGTTTAGACAATAGATTATTTATTTATGATTCCGTATTTATCAATTTAATGTGTCCATGAGATTGTGTGCTTGCCGTTATTTCGACTTACTTTTATGCATGTAAACTTAGATATAGGTTTTATGCAAACTTAGATATAGGTCGTATGCGAACTTAGATGTAGGTTATTCTTGCGTATGTATGTTGCGTAGAGTTGGTTATATTATCACATAAATCCATTCATTACAAGTGGCATAAGTAAGGGACCATCCCGAACCCAACGGTTTGAAGTCTTCCCTTGCGAGGGGTGAGTGCGGCCTTAAATCATTTACCAGTTCACAATGGGTGGCGGCTACTTTATTCTCTGGTTTAGTCCCCCACGAGCTACTCCGTAATCCCGACCGGGCAATGAGCCTGGAACAGCATCGTCGATTTCCGTGTCCTATAGTCTGGCGACTCTACTGGGGATAGAGAATCGGCCCCGAAATATTGTCTTGTAATGTTTGTGATTTGTGCTTTAGTTAGCCGTGTCTACAGTGGGTTCAAGGGGTTTAATTAGAGGTATTATTAAAGCTAGGTAATGGTTTGGTGTCTTCCTTCATTCATTACATTTCTATGGTTGAAGGGAAAAACTGTGAAGGCACCTAGATAATCATTTACCCGAAGCTTACCGTGATGGTCTAATTTGGCGGACCTATTGTTTATTAATGTCACCAAGGCGATAAGTGTTGGACAATTATGACCCATAGCATCACTATTTGTACATAATATTGTGTTGTTGTACAAATTAACTATGTGAAAAAGGAAATTGCTATTTTAATCATTTGTAATTGGATTACCAAGATACATAAATGATAAAAGTCCATATGATTAGTACCCGATTAATAAGATATGAGACAATATTAATCCACTAAGGTTTAATCATTAAAATATCCCTAGTCGTAGTATTATCGAGATTGGACATCGATAATGCGGAATAGACTAGTATTGCACTTGTGCGCATTTCGGGAGCATAACTGGCAAACGGGGTCACTGGAAGCGTGACTGCCGTATGGACAAGGCAGACATGAAGGAAGTGAAGGTAGGGCAAGGCTCCGGCTTCAAGCATGTTTGTCATAAAAATGTTCACTACTAGTTTCAAATTGGATTTTTGATACTAGATGTGGTACATAAATATGTATTGATGTGCATAATCTGCTGATGAACAGGATACTGGCTTCTGTTGAGATCTATCTGCGAGTCAGAAATGGGACGAAATTCGCTGTTTTAAAAACGTAGAATCCTAAGCTTAGGAACTACCCTTCGGGTATGTACTTAAATTAGGAAACTGTTATAATGTACCTAGTTTGACTAGAAACATTATCTCTATATATAAGTTTAACCCGTTGCGGGTATACCTTTATATTCTAGAACACTAAGTGTTTTATTTTATAAAGATGATATTGAGATAACACATTAGATATGAATAACAGTATTTATATTTTGAATATAAATGAATCTCAAACATATAACATGACAAATAAATAGCTCAAACTGAATTAATCATATGAGACTTATTTGTGGCATTGTTGTCTGGGACACACTAACAGACTCCTATATCCACACTTTCGAAGAGTGGGTACTAGGACAGATTTGATTCTAATCAAATGAAGACTCGTAAATTTTTTATTTTTTATTTTTTTTTTTATTTTTTTTGACTAAAAACCAAGCAAAAACAACACAATGAAAAAAATAAAAACAAGATACTAATCAACTATTCCCCAACCCCAAACTTAATTGAGACATTGTCCCCAATGTATAAAATATAGAAGAAGAGTTTAGAAAACAGTACCTGGTTAGCTGAAATTCTACATCTTAAAAAGAAAATTAAAGGTTAAGAACCAGATTTATCCGACGCTTCTTACCAGGATCATTATCGGACCAGTTTATCTTGGAAATGATAGGGTCAATTTGTGGTTCAAAGGCTAAGATTTGGTCAAATAAATCATGGGCAGTTCTGACATGAACCCATTTCTCCGGGCATCATCAAGAAACACACAAAGAAAGTCATAAAATCCATCAACGTTAAACAGTCCAATGGTTTCTGGTGTATGTTCAAGTTCGCCCAAGATAGCACTGTAAAAATTTTCTCCATCGCACCCAAGACAACTAGCAGAGAAATAAAAGCATCAACACGATTAATCATTTCAACCAGTCATTCAGACATATCTGGCACGATAAGTTCCTCTCCGTTTGATAGTCCTATAAGATTCGCCTCTGCCAAAGGTTTTGTGATGATTCCCAGAACTTGACTACCTTATTCCTATACAGCCCTTGAAACTTACCTCATTAGTCCAAGATTGCCACCGCCAAATACTAGGTGCATATTCCTCTCAGCTATGACTCTACCCAATTTATGTGCTGCCGCAATGAATTCTGGTATAGAGCCAACACTAGTACCACAAAACACAGAGATATTTACAACTCGTCTTCTTGAAGTTGCTTCCATATTTTTGTATGTATTTCTTTCTCAAATCTGGATTAGTACCTGATTAATAAGATATGAGACAATATTAATCCACTAAGGTTTAATCATTAAAATATCCTTAGTAGTAGTATTATCGAGATTAGACATCGATAATGCGGAATAGACTAGTATTACACTTGTGCGCATTTTGGGAGCATAACTAGCAAACGAGGTCACTGGAAGCGTGACTGCCGTACGGACAAGGCAGACATGAAGGAAGTGAAGGCAGGGCAAGGCTCCGGCTTCAAGCATGTTTGTCATAAACATGTTCACTACTAATTTCAAAATTGGATTTTTGATATTAGATGTGGTACATGAATATGTATTGATGTGCAGAATCTGCTGATGAGCAGGATACTGACTTCAGTTGAGATCTATCTGCGAGTAGGAAACGGGACGAAAGTCGCTATTTTAACCGTAGAATCCTAAGTTTAGGAACTACCCTTCGGGTATGTACTTAAATTAGGAAACTGTTATAATGTACCTAGTTTGACTAGAAACATTATCTCTATATATAAGTTTAACCCGTTGCGGGTATACCTTTATATTCTAGAACATTATAAAGGCATTGTTGTCTGGGACACACTAACAAGACTCGTATATCCACACTTTCGAAGAGTGGGTACTAGGACGGATTTGATTCTAATCAAATGAAGACTCGTATTATATATATATCTATATATATATATTATAATATATATATATATATATATTTTAATTTTTTAATTTTTTTTTGAATTTTTTGACTAAAAACCAAGCAAAAACAACACAACGAAAAAAATAAAAACAAGATACTAATCAACTATTCCCCTACCCCAAACCTAATTGAGACATTGTCCCCAATGTGTAAAAGAAGAAGAGTTTAGAAAACAGTACCTGGTTAGCTGAAATTCTACATCTTAAAAGAAAATTAAAGGTTAAGAACCAGATTTATCCGACGCTTCTTACCAGGATCATTATCGGACCAGTTTATCTTGGAAAGGATAGGGTGAATTTGTGGTTCAAAGGCTAATATTTTTTTCAAATAAATCATGGGCAGTTCTGACATGAACCCATTTCTCTGGGCATCATCAAGAAACACAAAAAAAAAGTCATAAAATCCATCAACGTTAAACAGTCCAATTGGTTTCTTGTGTATGTTCAAGTTCGCCCAAGATAGCACTGTAAAAATTTTCTCCATCGTACCCAAGACAACTAGCAGAGCAATAAAAGCTTCAGCACGATTAATCATTTCAACCAGTCATTCAGACATATTTGGCACGGTAAGTTCCTCTCTGTTTGATAGTCCTATAAGATTTGCCTCTGCCAAAGGTTTTGGGATGATTCCCAGAACTTGACTACCTTCTTCCTATACAGCCCTTGAAACTTACCTCATTAGTCCAAGATTTCCACTGCCATATACTAGGTGCATATTCCTCTCAACTATGACTCAACCCAATTCATGTGCTGCCACAATGAATTCTGGTTTAGAGCCAACACTAGAGTACCACAAAACACAGAGATATTACAACTCGTCTTCTTGAAGTTGCTTCCATATTTTTGTAAGTATTTCATTCTCAAATCTGGATGTCTTCAAGAGTACAATAACGAGCTGAATTTATAGAACCTGAAAAAGGGTGAGTAATAATAGCACTAGTACATGCCAAATAATAATTATTAGCTAAACAATAAAATGTATCGTGAAAGTCGAAAAGTCTGGATCCTGTCGATGAAAATTAAGGAAATCAAAACTGAAAAGCAATGAAAGTAATTATTTAAGGAAACAAAATTGTGTACGCAATACGCCACTCGCTTGGTATATAAATCCATTGGGATGCCTCTCAAGAATCCATTCCTTACTCAGCCATCACTAATGAATTAAATTTCATCCTGTGATTGCCAAACACCATTCCTTCTATCTTGTTCTACCTTCAAAGCTCTGTTTGTGTTTTTCCCTGAAAATATCACACAAAATTAAAAACTCTATAACATGTATACACAAATAAAACAAAAATTGCAATAATAAAAATTGCATAGGTTACCTCCTTACTAGCCCTAAATTTTTCGTCTTTAGCCTGACATTTCTGAAGTCCATCTGCCAATGAGGTTTCTGTTGGACAATTATGACCCATAGCATCACTATTTGTAAAAGACAAGGTGTTTTTGTAAAAGACAAGGTTTTTTTGCTCTTTTATCATTTTGTAATTGGATTACTTGGATATAAAAATGATAAACATCCATATAATTAGTACTGGATTAATAAGATATGAGACGGTATTAATCCACCAAAGGTTTAATCATTAAATATCCCTAGTCGTAGTATTATTGAGACTGGACATCGATAATGCAGAATAGACTAGTATCACACTTGTGCCCGTTATGGAAGTTTAATGGTATAGTTCTCATATATTTAAGTATTGGATACTTATGCAAGTGTGATAAGGGTTTGTTAGCCGTTGGACCGGAACAGCTTCGCTCTGGATAGACCATTCGGAGTCCCATTGGTAGTATGACTAGGTGTCTATGGGAATCCGAATCAGGGTAGATGTATGTGGTCTTAACCTGAGACTTGCATCACTAATACTTTCGACAATCAATACGCTTTGGTTTTGGTCATCCGGAGCTTTAACAGGTTCTGTGTACGCCTCTTCTGGGTTTACTGAGAATCGTAGTTTATTGGGTGTGAAGTCAAGATGGAAGTATCACTTCAGTCATATGGAGATGATGATCACCCAGGATACAGAACTAGTACTCTTAAATGTTGCAGTTATCGGGATAGTATGACTAGGTCATGATTATCCGATTACAGAGACTATTTGAGTGATCCGATATATACTTCGTATGGGGCAGACACAATTCCAGCCCTATGCCTATCATGTGACATCCGATACTAGATCGTATTACGTAATACTTTATATACTACTCCTGATACATATTATATATTCTTCGTTGAATATTTCTGGAGAATTGGGTAGGCATGGTGTTTTGCTAGAAGTCAACCATGTCTTGTAAATCGGTGAGAACGTGGTATGTGATACGCACGTGTCGGATAGTCCGACAATCGTATTTACTACCAACATATCCAGGAATCTTTTGGGTCGCTTCCCAATAATTCACCGATGACATTTGACTCGAACAAAATTAATCTGGGATTAATTATGAGAGAGAAAATTAATCTGGGATTAATTGCGGTGAGAATTTATCCAGGATTAAATTCATCTAGAAGAGAAAACGTGATTATTTTGGAATTAATCGGCAAAAAAATTTAATAGTCAATTGGATTTTTCTATTTAATTTATATATTTGGGCTAAAATAATATATCGGATATATTAATTGAAATTGGATTTCAATGCGGAATTAAAACTGGATTTTAATTCAAGCGAACGAATTAATTTGGAATTAATTCGTAGCGACTTTCGTAATAATTTTGCTAGGCATTATTATTTAATTAAAATGGATTTAATTACGTAGCGACAAAAAATTTGTTTAGTCAGATTAAACGAACCTAGCCTAAAGTGTGTTTTACAAGCCAACTTGAATTTGGAATTTAAAGTGGTGGGACCCACTTTAACTTACTCAACTTGTCAAAAGATTATGGAAGTAGTTGGCAATATTAATTGTACTTTGGAAGTCAAAACACACACTTTTTTTCACAACTTTGGTATTATGTTTTTGGAAAATACAGAAATACTATTCACTCATCCTCTCCCTCTCTCATTGCCGAACTCACCTCTCATTGGAGGAGAAAATTTTGTTTCATTTTGGACAAAGCTAGCACTTTGGGAGTCATAGAAATGTGATAGGGAAACTCACCCAAGAGTTTGGAACTCAACAACAAAGCTTGGAGCTTCTACAACAAAGAAAGTTTTGAATTTTCTCATCCGATCAATGTAAGTTCTTTCCGTAAACTTTACTTGATTTATTCACACACAAATATTGTTTTGAGATCCTTGGCATGTCTAGGACACTAACAATGGTATCAAAGCATGATTTGATTTTAGGGTTCTTAACTTTAATTTGGGTATTTTTGTTTGGAGCATGATTTTTCCAAATTGATTGTTTGGTTGTGTTTGGATGATGATAAATTGGATTTGTGCATCATTGGATTTGAGAAAATTGGATCTAAATTTCCCTAAAATCCTAAGCTTGGCCGAATGTAACCCTAAATAGTTCTCATGATGATTGTTTGAAATTATACTATTGGATGAGTTTAAAGCATGAAATGAATGTTAATTGTTGGTTTAATTGGATTGAAATCAAAATTGAATGTTGTTTCATGTGATTGCCGTGGGATGAAGCATGTTGGAATGAGTTGATTTTGCCTCAATTTTGTGTTGGACATGAATTTGAGAATTAAACATGATTAATTAGATTAACTGAAGTTTTGGAAATATTAGATTAATTAATTAATTATGCCTATTACACTTTAATTGGATTAATATGTAATCTGGAATAATATGTTAATTTAATTTATTGTAATTGGGTTAATGGGCTTGGTTGGGCCAAGTATGGTTTTGGACAATTGGGTTGGATCCAATTGGGCCTAAAACCATTTCCATTAAGTCCAAATATGACTATTGGGCCTTTAATAATTTAATTGGGCCTAAATTGATTTTGTGGCATAAGATGATTCCTAAATTGGGCCTTGACATCTTGGGTTGGATCCATAATGGCCAAAGCCCATGCCTAAAGAATTAATTGAAAGTCCATTGGACTTTAATTGAATAGTATTGGATGCTAATTGGGCCTTTGAGACCCATTTAGATTGGATTTGGAATTTGAGTCTTTAAGGCACTAAAATAAGTGTAATTGTTTAATTTGGTGTTAAACACGAATTAGTATTGGATACAATTTAAATTGGATTTGAAATTGTAGTTCGATATAATTCAAGAATACGTACTTTGAGTATTTATTCTTAAACGAGTTGGACTCGCGCAAATCAAATCGTTGTATGAACATTGGATGGTCATTAATTGAAGATTAATTAATTGGATTAGATTAGATTGATTGACAACATGCTTTGTGTGAATACTTGGATGTATTTATATTAATAATGTATATCAGATTGATATTAGATGGGTGGGGCAATTTTTGAAATTGTTGTAATTATGGTACTTATTTATTAAATTGGACCTGCGTGTCCAGCCTTTCACCTCTTTATCTCTTTGTATTTCTCTTCTCACCAATTCCCCTCAATGTAAATGAGGTTTCTTTTAGTGTTATGTAATTGGGTAGAAGAATGTAAAGTGCTAGTGGTAGAGAGGAAAGAGAGAGTGATTTGTTCTATGAACAAATTGTATTATATATCCATCTGCATATCATTATTAATTTATCGCGCCTTATTATGCTTTTAGAATGCATGTTTAAGGGTGTATGATGAGACCTAATCTAAGATAATAAATTGGTTGCCAATTTACGCGAAAATCCCTCACTTTAATATTAAGTGTTTTCCTTCCATTGAGTGGTTCTTTCTCAAGATCCAAGATTGGCATTGGTTTGTTGGCAAAAGTCAAGATCATTGTCCATCGCAGATATGTTTGAACCATGAAAGCTTTGTTATATATCGCATGTCTTGGGCAGTTTTGATTTGTTGGCCAAAGTCAAGGTCACTTATGTACATCGACGTGGATTACGAAGCTTTCCCAATGTCAATGGGTTACGCTTAATTGGAATCATTAAGCTTGTTGAGGTCCACCTACCGGATCTAGGAATTGGATGGGATCCAATTGATCTTAGAGATCTACCTAGTTAAGTTTCATACAACTTGTTGGCCAAAGTCAAGGTTGTGTGTTATTTAAATGGATCTTAGCCCACTTGGAAACTGGGTTTCCCGAGTACTCCACAGAGAGTTAGAGGCTCGCCGAAAAATAGTGGGAGGCCAGTATTAAATTTGCAATTTCGTTTAATACTTTCTTACACACGCTCTTTTATTTTATTTATCGTTGTTATAAATATATTAGTTGGACTAATATTGAATATTTCTTTCTTTGAACAGTTAGACTGTACAAGACACTACTTCATTTGTAGTTGGTTATATAGTTGGACTATAGTAACCATTACATTTTGAGTGTACCCGATATCGTTGATTGGATAGTTGGACTATTGCAATCGAGATGGCTGGAAAGATTATCATTAGAGACATAATTATTGGCGAGAATGTCTTTAACGGTGCCAATTTTCCAGATTGGGAGATGAATCTCTGGATTGTCCTGGGAGCCGAGAAGTTGCTCTATGTTATAGACAGACATCTCAGGCCTGAGACCGAACATGAGCGGGTAGTTGATCATAAGCTTTGGAAGACTCATCGAGATGATAGCTTTACCGCTCAATCTGTCATGCTTGCTGCAATAACCCCTCAATTTCGTCGTCTGAACAAAGGATTGGATCCTTATAACATGATGTTGAAATTGAAGGACATTCACAGATCTAACATTATATCACAGAAGTATGAATTCCAAAAGAAGCTCTTTCACTCGCGTGAACCAGTGAACCAGAAGAGTTGCGGAGCATTAACCCTTCCGACGGCCGTGTAACGCACTTCCAATAGGTGACTTAAAAGGTAAGACCTGAGGGCACCCATTTATTTATTCCCGTTCATTTTTTATTATTTATTAGTAATTATTCGCATGAGTATTGTTGTTTATGCATATTGTGGCCATGGGATGAATGATTTTGTGTTATCTCTCATGGTATATCTTATGGAAACCAAGACGTAAATTTCGTAGCCGAATCCGAATGGATGGTAGTGCGGTCTGAACTTAGGATACAACTCCACGTACCACTTGAGAAACGCACATATTTCATTTCATCTAATATTGTGTTTATTCATTGTTTATTAGAAATAATATGTTATTTTATGCATGATTTAGTTATTTTTTTCGAACTAGGAGCTTAATTATATCTCTTCAATGTTTAAACAATAGATTATTTATTTATGTTTCCGTATTTATCAATTTAATGTGTCCATGAGATTGTTTGCTTGCCGTTATTTCGACTTAGTTTTATGCATGCAAACTTAGATATAGGTTATATGCAAACTTAGATATAGGTCGTATGCGAACTTAGATATAGGTTATTCTTGCGTATATATGTTGCGTAGACTTGGTTATATTATCACATAAATCCATTCATTACAAGTGGCATAAGTAAGGGACCATCCCGAACCCAACGGTTTGAGGTCTTCCCTTGCGAGGGGTGAGTGCAGCCTTAAATCATTTCCCAGTTCACACTGGGTGGCGACTACTTTATTCTCCGGTTTAGTCCCCCGTGGGCTACTCCGTAATCCCGACCGGGACACGAGCCTAGAACAGCATCATCGATTTATGTGTCATATAGTCTGGCGACTCCACTGGGGATAGAGAATCGGCCCCGAAATAATGTCTTGTAATGTTTTCATTTGTGCTTTAGTTGGCTGTGTCTACAATGGGTTGAAGGGGTTTAATTAGAGGCAATATTAAAGCTAGGTAATGTTTTGGTGTCTTCCATCATTCACTACCTTTCTATGGCTGAAGGGAAAAACTGTGAAGGCACCTAGATAATCATTTACCCGAAGCTTACCGTGATGGTCTAATTTGGAGGACCTATTGTTTATTCCTGTCACCAAGGCGATAAGTGTTGGATAATTATGACCCATAGCATCACTATTTGTACAGAACATTGTGTTGTTGTACAAATTAACTACGTGACAAAGGAAATTGCTCTTTTATCATTTGTAATTGGATTACCAAGATACATAAATGATAAAAGTCCATATGATTAGTACCTGATTAATAAGATATGAGACAATATTAATCCAATAAGGTTTAATCATTAAAATATCCCTAGTCGTAGTATTATCGAGATTAGACATCGATAATGCGGAATAGACTAGTATTGCACTTGTGCGCATTTTGGGAGCATAACTGGCAAACGGGGTCAATGGAAGCGTGACTGCCGTATGGACAAGGCAGACATGAAGGAAGTGAAGGCAGGGCAAGGCTCCGGCTTCAAGCATGTTTGTCATAAACATGTTCACTACTAGTTTCAAAATTGGATTTTTGATACTAGATGTGGTACATAAATATGTATTGATGTCCAGAATCTGCTGATGAGCAGGATACTGACTTCAGTTGAGATCTATATGTGAGTCAGAAACGGGACGAAAGTCGTTGTTTTAACCGTAGAATCCTAAGTTTAGGAACTACCCTTCGGGTATGTACTTAAATTAGGAAATTGTTATAATGTACCTAGTTTGACTAGAAACATTATCTCTATATCTAAGTTTAACCCGTTGCGGGTATACCTTTATATTATAGAACACTAAGTGTTTTATTTTATAAAGATGATATTGAGATAAACACATTAGATGTGAATAACAGTATTTATATTTTGAATATAAATGAATCTCAAACATATAACATGACAAACAAATAGCTCAAACTGAATTAATCAGATGAGACTTATTTGTGGCATTGTTGTCTGGGACACACTAACAAGACTCGTATATCCACACTTTCGAAGAGTGGGTACTAGGACGGATTTGATTCTAATCAAATGAAGTCTACGAATCTAGTTTATTGGGCAAAGTGCCTAAAACACCTTTTACTTGGTAAAAGTACAAGTGCCACCGATCTGTTAGCCCTCGTTCATAGTGACGTAAGTAGGCCTATATCTAGATAGGCTAGAGGTGGATATGAATACTTCGTAACCTTTACGGATGTGGCATCGCGTTATGGTTATATGTGTCTTATGAAACACAAGTCAGAAACTTTTAGAGTAAGCAATAATTTTCTCGAATATTTGAAAGAGTATAGTATTCTTTCATAAAGGACTCCTCCCGGAACACCTCATTTTGACGGTGTGTCCGAACAAAGAAACCGAACCTTGTTGGACATAGTAAGGTTAATTATGAGTCGCTCTGAGCTACCATTTTCCTTCTAGGGATACGCATTAAACAGTGCAATACTTATTTTGAATAAGGTTCCATGAAAAATCTGTTAGACAGATTTCATATTAGATATGAACAGGAAAGAAATTGTGATTCTCATTCCTGAAGATTTGGGAATGTTAGGCATATGTTTGGATGATACCAAACTAGAACCCAAAATCGGATAAGTGCCTATTTGTAGGTTATCCTAGGGAAAACAAAGTATAGTACTTATACAACTCACAATAGAACAATGTAATTATTGATCTCCATACGGTTTTCCTAAAAATGAATACCTATATGCAGTGGTAAGTAGGAGGAAAGTAAAAATCGATGAAAATCAGAGTAATACTGTTCTAGACACTGATTCTTTAACGGAACACAAACAGTTCATCAGGGATGAAAATGTACCACAATCTTCGAATACACAAGAACTGCGTAAGTCGGAGAGAGTCAGAAAAAAACCTGGGAGGTATGGGTTTCTGATCTCACCTCATGAAGAAATCAATCTTATTGAGGAATACAAACTGGCTACGAATTAGGAAGTGATACAAGGTATCGACTCCCTATCATGGCAAAGTGCCATGAAGTCTGAAATGGATTCCATATATACAACCAAGTTTAGACACTGGTTGTTATACCGGAAGGTATTGTTCCTATTGGTACTATATGAGTCTTCAAGGAAGACATACATGGATGGCAACAAACAAACGTACAAAGCTAGGCTTGTAGCGAAAAGGTATCGTTATCAACATTGTGTCGATTATGACGAAACCTTTTCATGTTGCCATGATTAAATCCATTTGGATAATGCTTGCTAATGCTGCATGTTTCATTTATGAAATATGGCAGCTGAACATCAAAAACGCTTTCCTTAAACGGAAACCTTTTGGAGGATGTTTACAACATCCTGACGGTTTTGTCGTACCAAAACATGCAAACAAGGTTTGCAAGTTAAATCGATCCATTTATGAATTGAAGCAAGCATTGAATTATTGGAATCATCATTTTGATGTAATCATAATGTTATATGATTTGATTCAAAATGAAGATAATTCTTGTGTATATAAGGAGGTTAGTGGGAGCGCACTAACAATGATTGTCCTATATAATGATGATATGTCATTTCTTGGAAATGACATTCCCATAATATAATCTATGAATGCTAGGCTTTCATAAAATTCTCCATAGAATACTTGGGAGAGACAACCTTTATTCTAGGAATAAGGATCTACTAGGATAGATCTGAAAGTTGTTGGCACTCTCCGAGGACTCGTACATTGAAAGATATGTACGTGACCTGGTGTCTCATATGCTTTGAGCATAAGTGATGGTCACTGGATTGATGTTAAGAACATCCTTAAGTATCTTAGAGGAACTAAGGATGCTTTGTTAAGCTATAGAGAAAGAGAACTTGAAGTGACTGGATTCACCATTGCAAGTTTCCAAACCGACAAAAATGACTTTAAGTCGTAATAAGGGAACTACATAGTTTGAATAACGGAACAGTGAGCTGGAAATCTTCCAAGCAAGATATTGTTGCCGAATAAATAATAAAAGCCGAATAAATAATAAAAGCTGAATATCACTGCAGCTGAGGCAGCAATATAAGCGATTTGGATCTATAATAATCCTAATTAGATTATGTATAGTTCTATTAGCGGCTGGGCCAGGCTACAGCACAGGCTAAAGAATTAATGGTCTCATCAACGATCCAAGTATATACTTCAACTAATTCATCTGATTTGTCGGATCATATATCGTGGGGATGTGATGATCGAATAAATCGCATCAGATGCTAACCTTGCACATCCGCTGACAAAAGCAGTTTCTCAGCAGAAGTTTAAGCGACCCGTACATAGTTCAAGTGTAGGACACTTGAGTGATTGGCTATAGGTCAAGTGGGAGATTGTTGGACAATTATGACCCATATCATCACTATTTGTATAGAACATTATGTTGTTGTACAAATTAACTATGTGACAAAGGAAATTGCTCTTTTATCATTTGTAATTGGATTACCAAGATACATAAATGATAAAAGTCCATATGATTAGTACCAGATTAATAATGTTGGACAATTATGACCCATAGCTTCACTATTTGTACAGAACATTGTGTTGTTGTACAAATTAAATATGTGACAAAGGAAATTGCTCTTTTATCATTTGTAATTAGATTACCGGGATATATAAACGATAAAATTCCATATGATTAGTTCCGGATTAATAAGATATGAGACATTATTAATCCACTAAGGTTTAATCATTAAAACATCCATAGTCGTAGTATTATCGAGATTGGAGATCGATAATGTGGAATAGACTAGTATTGCACTTGTGCGTGTTATGGAAGCATAACGACATAGTTCTCATATATTTGGGTGTTGGATACTCATGCAAGTGTAATATGAGGTTGTGTTTACCGATGGTACGGAAACGGTTTCGCTCTGGATATACCACTCAGAATTCCATTGGTAGTATGACTATGTGTCTATGAAAGTCCGAATCAGGGTAGGGGTATTTGGTCTTAACTTGAGACTTACACCGCTAATACTTGCGACAATCAATATACTTTGGTTTTGGTCGTCCAGGTCTTTAACCGATTCTGTGTACGCCTCTTCTAGGTATATTGAGAATCGTAGTGTATTGGGTGTGATGTCAAGATGGAAGTATCAGTTCAGTCATATGGAGATGATGGTCACGTAGGATACGGAACTGGTGCTCTTATATGCTGCAACTATCGGGATAATATGACTAGGTCATGTTTATCTGATTATAGAGACTAGTTACCAGAGATCCGATATGTGCTTCGTACGGGGCAGACACAATTCCAGCCCCAGGCCTAGCACGTGACATCCAATACTGGATCGCAATACACAATACTACGTATACTACGCCTGATATAGATTACATATTCCTTTAAGAATATTTCTGGAGAATTGGGAAGACACGGTGCTTTGATAGAAGCCAACCATGTCTTGTAAATCGGTAAAAATGTAGTACTAGGTACGTACGTATTCGGATAGTCCGACGACCGGATTTACTGCAAAAATATCCAGGGATCTCATGGGTCGCTTCCCGAAGATTCACCGATGATGCATGACTCGCACATAATTAATCTGGGATTAATTATAAGAGAGAAAATTAATCTAGGATTAATTGCGGAGATATTTTATCTGGGATAAAATACTATTTAAAGAGAGAGAACGATTAATTTGGAATTAATTGATAAAATAATATATTCGATATATTAAACGAAATTAGATTTCGACGCGGAATTAAAATTAGATTTTTATTCGGGCGAACGAGTTAATTTAGAATTAATTCGCTAGCGACGTGAATAATAATTTTTCTAAGCATAATTATTTAATTAAATTTAATTACGTCGCAACAGAAAATTTGTTAATTCGGAATTAGCGAACCCGAGCCCGGGAGTGTTTGCGGGCCCACTCGCATTATGAATTTAAGTGCGGCCCACAAGTCACATCACGCGTCACATCACCTGTCACTTTAGTGATGGATGTCAACTCACCTTTTGGTGATTGACAACCAGCCATTATTCATGATGTTGGTGGTTGTGGGCAATAAATGCCATTTTGCCTCCAAAATTGGTTTAAGCTTTTACCAAATTTGGTTAGGATTTTTGGTATATGTTTTTAGAAAACAAAATACACACAACACAACACAATTCTCTCTCTCTCTCATTTTCCTCCATGGCCGAATGGGCTTCTCCATTTCTCTCTCAATTTGAAGTGAGCCTAGGGCTCAATGGTTCATGATTTTGTTGCAAAATCTCAAGAGCTAGCACTCAAAGGGGTCTTACAAAGGTGATAGGGAAACCCATTCATAAGCATGGAATCACACTTAAAGCTTAGAGCTTGAAGGACCACCATGGAGGACCTTGACCGAAACACATGGAGCATAAAGAAGGGCTTGGCCGAGAGCTTCAAGGAGCAAGAAAAGTTTTTGTGTTCATCGCATCCAAAAGCCGATCAAAGTGAGTATTCCCGCAACTTTACTTTGATGTATTCGCACTTTTCATCGCTTAATTGATCTTGGTTTGACCTAGAAAACCCTACAAATAAGATATGAGACAATATTAATCCACTAAGGTTTAATCATTAAAATATCCCTAGTCGTAGTATTATCGAGATTGGACATCGATAATGCGAAATAGACTAGTATTGCACTTGTGCGCGTTGTGGGAACATAACGGCATAGTTCTCATATATTTAAGTATTGGATACTTATGCAAGTGTGATAGGAGGTTGTGTTTACCGATGGTACGGAAACAGCTTCGCTCTAGATAGACCCCAAGGAAATCCATTGGTAGTATGACTATGTGTCTATGGAAATCCGAATCTGGGTAGGTGTATTTGGTATTAACCTGAGACTTGCATCGCTAATACTTGCGACAATTAATATACTTTGGTTTTGGTCATCCAGGGCTTTAACAGGTTATGTTTACACCTCTTCTGGGTATATTGAGAATCGTAGTGTATTGGGTGTCATGTCAAGATGGAAGTATCACTTCAGTCATATGGAGATGATGATCACGTAGGATACGGAACTAGTACACTTAAGTACTGCAGTCATCGGGATAATATGACTAGGTCATGTTTATCCGATTATAGAGACTAGTTACCAGAGATCTGATATATGCTTCATACGGGGCAGACACAATTCCAGACCCAGACCTAGCATGTGACATCCGATACTGGATCGCAATACGCAATACTACATATACTACGCCTGACATAGATTACATATTCCTTAAAAGAATATTTCTGGAGAATTGGGTAGGCATAGTGTTTTGCTAGAAGTCAACCATGTCTTGTAGATCGGTAAAAACATGGTACTGGGTACGCACGTGTTCGGATAGTCTGACGACCGGATTTACTGCAAAAATATCCAGGGATCTCATGGGTCGCTTCCCGAAGATTCACCGATGATGCATGACTCGCACATAATTAATCTGGGATTAATTATAAGAGAGAAAATTAATCTAGGATTAATTGCGGAGAGATTTTATCTAGGATAAAATTCTATTTAAAGAGAGAGAGCGATTAATTCGGAATTAATCGATAAAATAATATATTCAATATATTATATGAAATTAGATTTCATGACGGAATTAAAATTGGATTTTAATTCTGGCAAATGAATTAATTTAGAATTAATTCGCGAACGACGTGAATAGTAATTTTGCTAGGTATAATTATTTTATTAAATTGGATTTAATTACGTCGCAACGGAAAATTCGTTAATTCAGAATCAGCGAACCTGAGCCCATGGTGTGTTGCGGGCCCACTCAGATTTTGAATCAAGTGGTCTCAGATGTCACATCACAAGTCACATCACTTGTCTATCACATCACCTTTTGGTTGATGGAAGTTGATGGGATTTTGATGGTTAACACACAAGTGTGATGGATTGAATGACATTTTACTATTTTATTATTATTTGGTATATGTCTTTCAATTTTTAATTTATTACACACACTTTTTCATTCTTTTCACTCTTTCTCACCAAGGTTGAATGGCCTTCTCCATTTTTCCTCTCCAATGCCGTGAGCCTAGGGCTCATGGCTTCTTGATTTTGCTTCAAAATTTAAGGTGCTACCACACACAAGGAGTCTTACAAAGGTGTTAGGGAAACATATCCATGAGTTTGGAATTCAAGGAGATGCTTGGAAGATCAACATACATCAAAGGAAAAGCTCGGAGCAACTTCCATGGAGGTAAAGTTTTGAACTTCTCTTCAACATCCAACCGAGCATTGTAAGTGTTTTCCGCCATCTTCTTTGCGTATTCACACATTTCATTTGCTTAATTGATCTTGGTTTGACCTAGAAAACCCAACAATAAGAGCCTAAGAGGCTTGGGTATTTAAGAGAGTTCTCTCCACCCTCCCTCTGGGGAATCTTCAATAAGAAATCCATTTGACAGTCAGTCATGTATCATCACTCGTTGGCACATACCTTAGCGTATAAAAAAGGTGTGCTCACTTGGTCGCTCGAACCCTTGAGTGGGGAGACCTAGTTGTGGGCAATCCTTCACCGGCGGGTGTCTTTATAAACCCGCATGTGAACCATAGTTGTCTGACCTATAGAAGCCACCCTTTTTGCTTGTGTTTGGGACTGTCATCATTTGGATTCAGTTGGACCTTTTGGCATAAGTTGTGAACTAGTTGGGCCATTTAAAATGGGACGAGTTTATATCTCATGACAATTGGGCCAAAAGCTTCTAAAATGACGTTGGGCTATTTTATGTTTGGGCCCCGTATCATTTGAAGTTATTTAGCCACGTTATCGCGAAAGTGTAAACATGTTGGGCCTTTTTCAATTGGGACAAGTTTGTACCTCGCAATAGTATGATTGAATGCTTTAAAATGATAATGGTCCGACTTGAATGAAAACCTTGACGGGCTTAGAAAGTTCAGACGGTCAGAAGGATATATGTTGTTTTGATAACCACTTGCATCTCATGCATACACGCATCATGTTAACCCTGTGTCTTAAAAGCCATCATAGATATCCGTTGGATTAGAAAAAAATTGGGGATTGTCAAGAAGAGTTTAGCAAACATGGATATCGGGGAAAAGGAAATCAAGAACAGAAAACCTTACGACAATAATAAAAAGACCATCGGGGGCCTTCAGCAAAAAAAATTAAAAAAAATTAAAAAAAGAAAAAAAAATTGTGTGTTCTTAGTCTCTAATAGTTAAGCATAAGTCTAATGATGAAATCGTTTGCTTTAAAGAGAAATCTTAGAAACGATAAACTCTTGATGTGCTTTTATCTGATACTTTGAGTGATTGATCTATTTTAGACTTGTAAGCACTTGATTATGGTTATTAGCAGTGAAAACCTGAGTAGTTAGCAAAGTGGCTAGTTGAAGAAATTGTAGGTCGGTGAATGACCGTTCACCTAAATGTCTATCCTGATTTGCTTGTGTTATGATGTGTGGTATGGTTGAAAATAAAAGAAAAGTCTCTAAGGGAAATAATTTAACCACCTATAACCGATAAGCGTGAAGCTACCCATGGGCGAGTATTAGGACCACCATGAGGAGAAATGCTACCTTAAAAGGTAGGTGTGTTGAAAAAAAAAAGAAAAAAAAAAGAAAAAAAAAGTTCAAAATGAAAAGAAAAAAGAGAGAGACAAAAAGAAAGAAAACCATACCACATTGAGCACATAAAAGCAACTGCAGGCATAATTCAGACATCTAGGTTGGTTTGACCCATCGATCCTAATTTTTTGACGAAATCATTGAGTTGGCTTACCTGGGGATGAGTCTGCAAAGGAACCTTTGCACACACACACTTTGAGTCTGGCTTAGATCATTTATTCAAAGGCTTGGATTTGAGTTACATTGAATGTTTTGAAGGTTCTCTGGTTTCAATACTGGCATTCTTTGAGGGCAATAATATGTGTAACTATTGGGATCGTAGCATGTAATATAATATGATGATATGTAATGTCACACCACATGGTCCACCTTGACCTAGTGCAAATAGTAGAGAGCATAAAACTAAGCCAAGTCTAGGGGCGACCAATCTACCACCTCGCGAATCAAGGACGTAATAGAGTCTTGAGTCATGCGATCACAAAACACTAAGCAATCACCCGAAGAGAACTGGTAGAAAGAAATTATAAGCAGACCCAGGGGGCGACCAGAGACATTTGTAGGCGAATGGCACCAAGGAGTGCAAGGAAGACCTAACCCAGCGGAATAGGAAACATATACATGCATACATACATACATGTCACATGCACACAATTTGCTTCGTTTTTGTTCACAGGTTTTGAAGAAAAACGGCAAAGACAAAACAGATCGGGAACAAGACCCGCAACACAATTTGGGAACAAGACCCACAATCGGGAACAAGACCCGCAGCTCAATTTGGGAACAAGACCAAAATATGGAACAAGAACTGCAGCTCAATTTGGGAACAAGACCCACAATCGGGAACAAGACCCGCAAGACAATTTGGGAACAAGACCCATAATCGGGAATAAGACCCGCAGCTCAATTTGAGAACAAGACCCACAATCGGGAACAAGACCCGCAACATAATTTGGGAACAAGACCCACAATCGGGAACAAGACCCGCAGCTCAATTTGGGAACAAGACCCACAGTAGGGAACAAGACCCGCAACACAATTTGGGAACAAGAACCACAATCGGGAACAAGACCCGCAATTCAATTTGGGAACAAGACCCACAATCGGGAACAAGACCCGCAGCTCAATTTGGGAACAAGACCCACAATCGAGAACAAGACCTGCAATTCAATTTGGGAACAAGACCCACAATCGGGAACAAGACCCGTAATTCAATTTGGGAACAAGACCTTCAACTCAAATCGGGAACAAGACCCTCAACTCAAATCGGGAACAAGACCCTCAACTCAAATCGGGAACAAAACCCACTCGGTGGTTCGGGAATAAGACCCAGGAGTCACATCACCTCGCCATCAATCTCAATTTAGGGAACAATACCCTCATCTCAATTCAGGGAACAAGACCCTC
Organism: Zanthoxylum bungeanum; assembly: GCA_019454045.1. Lineage (NCBI taxonomy): Eukaryota > Viridiplantae > Streptophyta > Magnoliopsida > Sapindales > Rutaceae > Zanthoxylum > Zanthoxylum bungeanum. The sequence continues at coordinate 97,639 of SKCR01026106.1, read as the reverse complement.
ATCACAATTCGGGAACAATACCCTCATCTCAACTCAGTAACGGTTCGGGAATGGACCACCTCAAATAACGGTTCGGGAATGAACCAGCTCACATCAGCTCAGTTCGGTAGTGGTTCCTAGAGATCGCAGCATCTTACAGGGATGAACTTCAGGGGTCGCACCACCTCACCACCATGCCAACTCAGTTCGAAGCAACAGGCAAGTCAGGCAGCAGCTGGCGAGCCAGGTAAGTAAAAATGCATAGCATAACTTTGATAAGATTGTCACTGTCACACACTGCATAAGTCCCATCAAAGAGGGGGCGACTGTAGGCACTACATTTTTGCATATAAGTTCTGATGATGAGCCTCGTACAGAGGCACTACTCATTAAGTTGTGGAAGTCGTGGGAAACGGACGTCAAAACGGAAATCAATACCTTGTTGGATTTAATTCTTTTGCTTAGCTTCGGGTTCGTTCGTTGGATCTCTGTTTTAAAATTCATCCTTGGCCCAAAACCCCCGCAACCTACACTAAACCACACACCCAAGCCCACACACCACCAACCACACGACCAAGCCCACCAACTAGCCATCATACACGCCAATAAGCCTCCAAGCCTATTAAATCACATCCAAAAATATTCAAACACATTAAACACATGTTAAAATCCAATCAAATCTCATTACTAAATTAAATAAAATCAAATCAAATCTCATAAATCACCTTCCTAATTAAATTAAATCGCATGCCTAAACTAAATAAAATCAAATAAAATCCCATAAATCACCTTCCTAATTAAATTAAATCACATGCCTAAACTAAATAAAATCAAATCAATTCTCACAAATTATCTTCCTAATTCAATAGATCTTTTCTTTGTAGTACACTAATTAGGAGATATCCCTCATATTTCCCTACCCGTGCAAGGACAAACTCAACCCTCTCCTATAAAAACACACCCAAACCAAGCCCTTAGACCCCTAGCTCATCCACGACACTCATAGAGAAAAACCCTAAAGCTTCACGCCTCTCTCTCGGAGAACAACCCAAAAAACCCTAACCACCATCTCTTCTCTCTCTCATATCTCGGTCCCTCTCCATTATCATCCTCTCTCTCTCATCTTCTCTTTCCTCACTCTCGGCAGAAAAAACAAAGAAAAACCCTAAAAAAACCCGGGTCTCTCTCTTTTCTCAAACACTTTTCTCGGAAAAATCACATGCACTTGAAACTCTTCCCTCTCATGCACACATCACTCAAACCATGCACGTGGAGCACACAAAATAGCCCTTCAACGTGATCAGTTCTCCACTCAAACCAATTTACCACACTGCCACCGAACAAACAAGACACGCAAAAGACAAAATAATAAACCCTAGCAACTAGCAGCCCACACTTCACCAACCTAAAACGCACACAACCCTCACCCGGAAACAACAACCAACCGACTAAACTACCCTTTCATGCAGACCACGTGAAGACCTCCAGCTCACGTTAACAGCCCATCGCATTCACAAAACACAGAAGCCGAATCAAACCTACATAAGCACACGCTCGGCCCCCTCTCATTAAACATAAAACAGTCCCTGAAATACAAAGAAACAGTCCAGAAAACTCCCCCTAAATCACTACCGAAACTGCCCATAAAACTGCCTCAAACCACCGAAAATACTGTCCAGAAAACTGCCCTAAGGGTTAAACTTTTAGTGAAATTTATCCTGTAAGGAAATCTACCTTAAGTGAAATTTACCCTAAGGTGAGATCGTGAACTATTGAGTCTACTGCTAAACCTAAAATCCATTTTCCAAGTTCATTTTAAGTTTACCAAATCAATCTTATTAATGGTCAGTTAACAAGAAGCATTAAGACTCAAAAAATAAACCAATATATTACCCAAGGCATAAAATAACCAACTTATAAACCAGTGATATTAAAATTCATCACAACCCTAGATAATATGTTTAGTTATAAAACATACCTAAAATTACAAAATGCATAGTTAAACAGAATAACATAACAGAAAATTTAAGAGTAAAGAAAATTACAACAATAAAAGAAAATACTGGAGCTAAGGGTTAAACTTTTAATACTTCAAATATAGATTTAATCATTTATTGACTTAATTATATTAAATCTGACCTTATAGGCGGTGAATGTCATTTGTCCAAAGTCCAACCGACCATATAGGCGGTAACAAAATCATACAAACAGACCATGTAGACGGTAACAAAGTTAGCACCTAAAACGACCATATAGGCGGAAACTAAGTCCAATAATGTACAACTGGCCATATGGGTGGTAAATAATTAATTCAAATTACTTATTTAAATTAATGGGGAAAATCTAATATTAAAAGTTTCACCCCAGACTCCAGCAAAAAGAGATTACCTACTAATGATGTAATTAAAAACACACAAAACCTTTTTAAATAAATAAAAAGAAAATACAAGAAAACTTAAACAAACATACTAGACACTTTATTTTAGGTTTTCATGGAGAAATCCCCCAAAGAAAGCATGAAAAATTTATAGGCAAATATCAATGCTTCCACCAAGTCCAATAATGTACAACCGGCCATATAGGTGGTAAATAATTAATTCAAATTACTTATTTAAATTAATTGAGTAAATCTAAATTATTATATTAAAAGTTTCATCCCAGACTCCAGCAAAAAGAGATTACCTACTCATGATGTAATTAAAAAACCATTAATAATTTATTAAATAAATAAAAAGAAAATATAAGAAAATTTAAATAAACATACAAGACACTTTATTTTAGGTTTTCATGGAGAAATCCCCCAAAGAAAGCATGAAAAATTTACAAAGTTTGGATTGGTATTTATAGGCAAATATAAAGGCTTCCACCAATTTCTTCACCAAACATGCCACCAAACATGGCACCAAATCCTCATGTTTGTTGGAAGTTTGAAAATTATAAATTGTCAGTTTCTATTTTTTTTTTTTTTTGATAATGACTTTAGTAATTACTCATAACATAATTTCGGTAACTATTATGAACTTCAAAGTTGTATATCTTTGAGTCTTCGTTAATCTGGAACTTGAATCACCTCAATCCGATATCGGAATAAAACGTTATGGCCAAAATACGACAATTACACAAAGATGAAATTTCCGAAATTATACTTCTTTAGAATGTCATTTCAAGTTTCCAATCTCCAAAATCAAAATGTCAAGTCCTGTTTTTGCCCTTATTTGTTCCATATTTTGTCCTGACTGATTCCATTGAGTCCTGATTTTATTTATCTGTAAAATAAACTAAAACACATCAAAACATTCATAAAACTCGAGAAACTATACAAAATATTAAGTAAAATGGGCGGTAAATATTGATATATTTTCTGCTTATCACACCCTCAAACCTAACATTTTGCTAGTCTTCGAGCAAAACAAACAAAACAAAATGCAATAAACAACTTTAAAAATAAAATTAAACTAAGTCACTTTCGTAGGGATCACGGTTGCATTTAGCGTATGCAACAAGCCTTTAAACCCCTAGGTGTCCCTAGTGGACGAGTTATAGTCTCGTGAAGGTTTACAGCGACGATACCCACAAACGTCAATCAAATGTAAAATCAAACACACAAAACAAGTTAATAACTAAACAAGTGAAATTCTTATCCAAGTTAATAGTTGTTTTCTTTCTTTCTAAATAACCAAATAAGTAAATTCTCTGATTATTTTTACCATTCTCCATATACACAACCAACAAAATATTAATCAAATAATTGTGCCCACAATATTCATACGTGTAGTTGAAAAGAGAGTAATATTTTTGTCCTAAAGTTATATCAGAATTCACACCTTTTTAGCAATGGATTTTTTTCTTATAACATCTTCAATCCATGTAGCGAGCTTTGGGCCAGTGACTCCCAAACCAGTTGGCTTTAGGGCACTAGGTGTTAAGACACCCCTACAGACTTAATTACTCGGATCTCGGATGTTTAAAGGTTCTACCGTTTGACGTGAACAATCTTTGTTTACTGAGGCAAAACGCTAGGTTACTAAGTAGAAACTTTATTATAATTAACTCAAGCTTTTACCATTTAACGTGAACAATCTCTGCTTACTGAGGCAAGACGTCTGGTTACTAAGTAAATTCATGGTTAATTATTTTATACACGATTTTTTTCCCTTTTTTATTATTATTATTCCATTGCTTTCATATGCTTCCTCCAATAAACTAGAGCACTGAATATTACAAATTTTCACTTACAACTCATGTATGTATGTTACCATGCATGTTGATAATACCTGTCAACTGAGCATATGAAGATCCAATTTAATCAGTATTATGGAGAATTCACAAATTTAAATAATTCGAAAGGAAATAAACAAAAATTAACTAGTTACGAAATAGGTTGAGATACGACTCAGGAGTGGAAATTCCTTACACAACTATCTCAAAACCCAATTTCCACCTGGTTAGTCAAATTAAAAACATAAAAATCACAGTTTTTTTTTTATAAAAAACAAAATCAAATTTTTGACGAAAAATCAAGCAAAAACAACACAACGAAAAAATAAAAATAAGATACTAGTCAACTATTCCCCTCCCCCAAACCAAATTGAGACATTGTCCCCAATGTATAAAAAGTAGAAGAAGAGTTTAGAAAACAGTACCTGGTTAGCGTGGAATTCTACATCTAAAAAGAAAACTAAAGGTTAAGATCCAGATTTATCCGACGTTTCTTACTACGATCATTATCAGACTAGTTTATCTTGGAAAGGATAGGGTCAATTTATGGTTCAAAGGCTAAAAGTTGGTCAATTAAATCATGGGATGTTCTGACAGTGAAGAGGATATCTTTTACAGGTTTTGAAAGGAACCAATTTCTCCGGGCATCATCAAGAAATACTCAAAAAAAGTCATAAAATCCATCAAAGTTAAACAGTCCAATTGGTTTCTTGTGTATATTCAAGTTAGCCCAAGATAGCACTGTAAAAATTTCCTCAATCATGCCCAAGCCACCTGGCAAAGCAATAAAAGAATCAGCACGGTTAATCATTTCAACAAGTCATTCAGACATACTTGACACAATGTATTCATCTTCGTTTCATTGTCCGATAAGATTTACCTCTGCCAAAGGTTTTGGGATGATTCCCAAAACTTGACTTCCTCCTTCTTATACGGCCCTTGAAACATACCCAATTAGTCCAAGATTGTCACCACTATATACTAAGTGCATATTCCTCTCAGCTATGACTCTACCCAATTCCTATGATGCTAAACAGTTAGTTAGAAATGCGAATTCTGGTTTAGAACCATCACTAGTACCACAAAATACACAGATGTTAACAACTCGTCTTCTTGAAGTTGCTTCCATTTTTTTATTTTTTATTTTATTTCTTTCTCAAGTCTGGATGTCTACAAGAGTGCAATGACGAGCTGAATTTATGGAACCTGAAAAGGGGTGAATAATAATAGCACTAGTACCAGCCAGATGACAATTATTAGCTAAATAGTAAAATAAATCATGAAAGTCAAAAAGTCTGGAGCCTATTGGCAAAAATAAAAGAAAATAACAAAACAAATCACAATTATTTGTTGCAGACAAAGAACTAATAATATGTCCAGAAAGTAACGGCTTGAATGATATCTTTGTGTCAGGGACAAGCTTCTCATCCAATTTTCTTATAAATTGGAAAACATGGTCTTTTAAAGTCAGATTCCCAAGACTTAATTGTTGTATTTCTTTTCAAAATTGTTTATGTAACATGTTAATTGCATGATACATATATCCACTGGGATGCGTCTCAAGATTCAATGATATGTCATCTAAAGACTCCTTACTCATGCCATCCCTATTGAATATAATTTTATCTTCACGATTATCAGACACCATTCCTAAAGATCGACAATGAGTATTACATGTCATGCATGGACATTTATAACAAACACCTAATCTTTTAGCTATTCTTTTCTTAGCATAGGTGCTTCTTCCTAAACCAGGCAGAAATGAAACAAAAAAGTCAAAGGACTCACCTGCCAATCAGACTAGTCATTCAATAATCCAACGAATGTCATTAGGAATACCTTTGATCATCAGAAGTCTCATTCGTTCAATGTGAGCTTTGTAGACTTTCATCAGAGAGTTTTGAGGGAGATAAGGAAAATGCTGGTGAAGATTTACGAGAACGTCTTCCACCCTGTTTGTGACTTTTCCTACAAAAATTAAAACAAAAAAAAATAAAACACACCAAATCTCAATATATACACAAATTGCATGGGTTGCCTCCCTACTAGCGCTAAGTTTAATGTCGACTCCTAGACATGACTGTACGAACGTTATGCTGGATCTGCAAGTGTGAGACTTTCCTTTTGTCGTTCAAATGATTCTCCCCAGTAGTGCTTGACACGCTGGCTGTTAACTTTGAATGTGTTATTGGACTTGGGGTAGTATATCTCAACTACTCCGTAGGGTTACACCTGAGTAATCATAAATGGACCTGACCACCTTGATTTCAACTTTCCAGGAAAAAATTTCATCCTTGAATTGTATAACAACACATGCTCCTCTGGTTCCAGTTGTCTGCGTACTATTTTTTTATCATACCATTTCTTAGTCTTTTATTTGTATAGTTTGGCATTTTCATAAGTATGTAGGTAAAATTCATCCAATTCGTTGAGTTGGTGGAGCCGTTTTTGTCATGCTGCTTGTAGATCAAGATTTAACTTCTTCAGTGCCCATTACGCTTTATGTTCAAGCTCCACTGGAAGATAGCATGCTTTCCCAAACACCATTCGATATGGGGATATATCAATGGGTGTCATGTAAGTTGTCCGATAGGCCCATAATGCGTCATCCAGTTTTGTAGACCAGTCATTCCTTGTTGATCCAACGGTTCTCTCCAATATTCTTTTGATCTATCTATTTGAAACTCCAACCTCTTAATTTGAATGTGGATGGTAAGCAGTGGCAAATTTATGAGTCACTCTGTATTTAGATATGAGTGCAACGAAGTCTCTGTTGCAGAAGTGTGTGCCACATGTTGGACAATTATGACCCATAGCATCACTATTTGTACAGAACATGGTGTTGTTGTACAAATTAACTATGTGACAAAGGAAATTGCTCTTTTATCATTTATAATTAGATTACCAAGATATATAAATGATAAAAGTCCATATGATTAGTACCAGATTAATAAGATATGAGACAATATTAATCCACTAAAGTTTAATCATTAAATATCCCTAGTCGTAGTATTATCGAGACTGGACATCGATAATGTGGAATAGACTGGTATTACACTTATGCGTGTTATGGAAGCGTAACAGCATAGTTCTCATATATTTGGGTATTGGATACTCATGCAAGTGTAATAGGAGGTTCTGTTTACCGATGGTACGAAAACAACTTCGCTCTGGATAGACCCCTCGGAAACCCATTGGTAGTATGATTATGTGTCTATGGGAATCCGAATCTGGGTAGGTGTATTTGATCTTAACCTGAGACTTGTATCGCTAATACTTGCGACAATCAGTATACTTTGGTTTTCGTCGTCCGGGGCTTTAACATGTTTTGTGTACGCCTCTTCTGGGTATACTGAGAATCGTAGTGTATTGGGTGTGATGTCAAGATGGAAGTATCACTTCATTCATATGGAGATTATGATCATGTAGGATACGGAACTGGTACTCTTAAGTACCGCATTCATCGGGATAATATGACTAGGTCATGATTATCCGATTATAGAGACTAGTTACCAGAGATATGATATATGTTTCGTATGTGGCAGACACAATTTCATCCCTAGGCCTAGCATGTGATATCGATACTGGATCGTAATACGTAATACTATGTATACTACGCTTGACAGAGATTACATATTCCTTAAAAGAATATTTCTTGAGAATTGGGTAGGCACGGTGCTTTGCTAGAAGCCAACCATGTCTTGTAAATCGGTAAGAACATGGTATTGGGTACGCACGTATTCGGATATTCCGATAACCGGATTTACTACCAACATATCCAGGGATCTCATTGGTCGCTTCCTGAAGATTCACCGATGACGTATGACTCGAAAAGAATTAATCTGGGATTAATTATGAGAGAGAGAAAATTAATCTAGGATTATTACGGCGAGAATTTATCTGGGATAAAATTTGAATAGAATTGAGAGAACGATTAATTTGTAATTAATCGATTAAATCATATATTCGATATATTAAATGAAATTATATTTCAACGGGGAATTAAAATTGGATTTTAATTCGGGCGAACGAATTAATTTAGAATTAATTCGCAATCCACTTTAATAGTAAATTTGCTCGGCATAATTATTAAAATTAAATTTGATTTAATTAAGTCACAACGGAAAATTCGTTAATTCAGAATTAACGAACCCGAGCCCGATATGTGTTTTAAGGGCCCACTTGGATTTTGAATTAAAGTGGGGCCCACAACAAGTCACATCACTAGTCAATCTCATCACCTTTTGGTTGATATAAGTTGTTAGTAGTTGTTTGCTTGTAAAACACACAAGCATTATTTTATTTGATTTGTGAATGACTAATACCAACTTTGATTTGGTATATGACATTATTGATTTTGGAAATCAATAACATACGAAAAATTGAAACACATCTCTCTCTTTCTCCCTAAAGCAAGGCCAAAACCTCTCCCTCTCTCATTCTCCAAAATGGCGTGAACCTAGGGTTCATATGTGATGATTTTGTTTCAAAATCTTGCATGCTAGCATATCTAAGGAGTCATACAAAGGTGTTATGGCAACCATTCTCTTGAGTTTGGAATTCAAGAATCAAAGCTTGGAGCTCAACACTCATACAAAGAGGAGCTTGGAGCACTACACAAAGAAGCAAAGTTTTGTTATTCTCTACATCCACTTATCCGATCGTTGTAAGTAATTTTTTGCTATCTTACTTCGATTATTCACACTTATTTATGCTTAATAGATCCTTGGCATGTTCTTAGAGAACCCAAAAATGGTATCAGAGCCAATGTTAAGCATGAAATGAATTAGGGTTCATAAACTTGAATTTGGGTATTTTTGCTTGGAGCATGATTTCGTCAAATTGATTGTTTGAGTATACTTAGTTTATGATAACTTAGAGTTATGCATGATTAATTTTGAGAAAATTTGATTAGATAATTTTTCCCCAAATTGGATAGCATGGCTGAGAGTTTGAGGCCTAAATGTCATGGTGATTTTTTGATTTTTAGACCTTTGGATGTGTTTAAAATGCATGAATATATTGATTTGTGATTTAATTGGATTGAAATCAAAATCAGATATAAAATGCCTAATTGTCGTGAGATGATGAGCATGTTATGAGTTGATTTTGCTTCAATTGTGTTGGACATGAATTGAAAATGATAAAGCATGATTAATTGATTAAATTGGTGTTTTGGAAATATTAATTTAACTAATTAATTATGGTTATACACTTTAATTAAAAAATTATGATATTTGGAATATTGGAATTTAATTCATTAGGCTTCAATTTGGAATTGGGCTATTGATGTTATATTTGGGCCTTATGGGCTTGGTTGGGCCAAGTTGGTTTAAGACAACTGGATTGGATCCAAATTGGGCCTAAAACCATTCCGTTAAGTCCAAATATAATAAATGAGTCTTTAAATAATTAATTGGGCCTAATGGGTCAAAATTAATTTTATTGCAAAGGGTGATTCCTTATTGGGCTTTGGTTGCCAAAGTTTATGCCTTAAGAAATTAATTGAAAGCCCATTGGACTTTAATTAAATTGACATTGGATGTTAAATGGGCTTTTGAGACCCATTAAGATTAGATTTAGAATCTAAGTCGTAAAGGCACATTGATAAAGTGCAATTATTTAATTTAGAATTAAATATGAATTAGTATTGAATACAAATTAAATCGGATTTAAAATTATAGTTCGATATAATTCAAGAATACGCATTTTGAGTACTTATTCTTAAACGAGATGGACTCGTGCAAATCAAATCGTTGTTTGAACATTGGATGATCACTTAATTCAAAGATTAATTAATTGGATTAGATTGATTAAATAACATGCTTTGTATGAATACATGGATGTATTGTATGAATAATGTATATCAGATGGATATTAGAAAGGTGAGGGCAATTTTGGAAATTATTGTAATAAATTTAGAATTTATTAAATTGGACCTGCGTGTCCAGCCTTTATCTCTTGACTCTTTGTACTTCTCTTCTCACCAATTCCCCTCAATGTTAATGAGGTATCTTTATTGTATTATGTAATTGGGAAGAACTTAGAATAGTGCTAGCCGGGGAGAAGAAATGGAGATATTTGTTCTAGGAACAATTTGTTGTATATCCATCCGCATATCATTATTAATTTTATCGCGCCTTATTATGATTTTAGAATGCATGCATAAGGGTGTATGATGAGACCTAATTAAAGATAATAAATTGGTTGCCAAATCGCGACAAAAACCCTCATTTTATATTAAGTGTTTTTCCTTCAATTGAGTGATTCTCTCTCCAGATCCAAGATTGGCACTGGTTTGTTGGCCAAAGTCAAGACCTTTGTCCATCGTGGATGTGTTTGAATCACGAAAGCTTTGTTCTATATCGTACGTCTTGGGCAAGTTGTGACTTGTTGGCCAAAGTCAAGGTCACTTCTTGTTCATCGACCTCGATTACGAAGCTTTCCCACTGTCAATGGGTCACGCTTAACTGGTTTCATTAAGGTTGTTGAGCCAAAGCCAAGGCTTAGTTGATTCAGAGGAAATGTTAGGCAATATATCGGATATATTGGCATATATTGGATATATGTTTCGGACTTGGAGGTCCACCTACTGGATCTAGGAATTGTATGGGATCCAATTGATCTTAGAGATCTACCTAGTTAAGTTTCATACAACTTGTTGGCCAAAGTCAAGGTTGTGTGTTATTTAACGGGATCCTAGCCCACTAGGAAACTAGGTTTCCCGAGTACTCCACAGAGGGTTAGAGGCTCGCCGAAAAATAGTGGGAGGCAAGTATTAAATTTGCAATTTCGTTTAGATACTTGCCAATATGCGCTCATTTCATCTTTCGACATTAATTATTTTTGAATATATTAGTTTGACTAATATTCAATTGTTATTTTAATTAAACAGTTGGATTGTATTCAAACTACTTCATTTACAGTTGATTATATAATTGGATTATAGTAATCAATATATTTGAATTTAACCAATCAAATAGTAGTTGATTATATAGTTAGACTATAGAAATCATTATATTCGATTATACCTGAAATCGTTGATTGGATAGTTGGATTATTGGAATCAAGATAAGTGAAAGATTAGCGTTTAAAATATAATCCTGGGAGAAAATGTCTTTAAGCGGCTTCAATTTTCAAATTGGGAATAGAATCTCAGGATAGTCCTGGGAGATAAGAAGTTAATCCATTTGATAGAGCGACCTCTCGGGCCTAAGCCAATGAGTTGAGTAAATAGTAGAGCATGAGCTTTGGAAGACTCATCGTGATGATAACTTCAGTGCTCAATCTGTTAAGCTTGCCGCAAAGACTCCTTAATTTCTTCGTCTGAACTAAGGATTAGATCTTTATAGTATGATATTGAAATTGAAGGATCTTCATAGATCTATTCTTAGATCTTAGAAGTACTGATTGCAAAAGTAAACTCTTGGAGAGTTAATGGCTATGCTATAGGAGACATGGCCAGAGCTTGAAAAGGGCAAGAAGCGCAAGGCGCAACCTACTTCTACATACCAGAAAGTCTAGGCTTGCCCGAAGACTTCTAGGGATATGAAAAAGGGCAAAGGCAAAATCGTCACAGTCTTCTAGGAAGACAAATGACATATCCCAAGATGTCTGCCTAAACTATGGCAATGAGGTCACTGGAAGCGTGACTGTCGTATAGACAAGGCATACATGAAGGAAGTGAAGACGGACAATGGTCCGGCTTCAGGTATGTTTGTTATAAACATGTCCACTGCTGGTTTTAAAATTGGATTTTAGATACTGGAAGTGGTACATAAATATATGTACTGATATGCGGGATCTGCTGATAAACAGGAGACTGGCTTCAGATGAGATCGAACTGCAAGTCGGAAATAGGACATAAGTCATTGTTTTGGTTGTAGAAACCTAAGTTTTGGAACTGCCCTTTGGGCATGTACTAAAAGTAGGAGACTGTTATAATGTATTTAGTTTGATTAGGAACATTATCTATGTATCTAGTTTAACCTGTTACGGGTATACCTTTATTTCCAGAACACTAGATGTTTTGTTTATAAAGATGATATTGAGATATACACATTAGATGTGAATAACAATATTTATATTTTGAATATAAATGAATCTCAAACATATAATATGACAAACAAAAGTTCAAACTTTATAAATCTGTTAAGACTTAAAAGTGGCATTATTGTCTATGACACATTAACAAGACTCGTATATCCATACTTTCGAAGAGTGGATACTAGGACGGATTTGATTCTAATTCAAATGTTGTCTACGAATATAGTTTATTAGGCAAAGTGCCTAAAACACCTTTTACTTGGTAAAAGTGCAAGTGCCACCAATCTGTTAACCCTCGTTCATAGTGACGTAAGTGGGCCCATGTCTAGCTAGGCTAGAAGTGGATATGAACACTTCGAACCTTTACAGATGTGGCATCGCGTTATGCTTATGTGTATCTTATGAAAAATAGAGTCAGAAACTTTTGAGTATTCAAAGAGTTTCGACACGAAGTAAAAGACAGACCGGTAAAAGTATTAAAACATCACGGTTGGACCATGGTGGAAAATTCTTAAGCAATAAGTTTCTCGATTACTTGAAAGAGCATAGTATTCTTTCACATTGGACTCCTCCCGGAACACCTCAATAGAGTGGTGTGTTCGTACAGAGAAACCGAACTTTGTTGGACATGGTATGGTTAATGAAGAGTCGCTCTGAGCTACCAATTTCTTTCACAGGATATGCATTAAACAGTGCAATACTTATTTTTGAATAAGGTTCCATGAAAATCTGCTAGACAAACTTCGTATTAGATATGAACAGGAAAGAAATCGTGTTTCTCATTCCTGGAGATTTGGGAATGTTGGGCATATGTTTGGAAGATACCAAACTAGAACCCAAATCGGATAAGTGCCTATTTGTGGGTTGTCATAGGGAAACCAAAGTATAGTATTTATACAACTCACAAGAGAATAATGTAAATATTGCTCTCCATGCAGTTTTCCTAAGAGGAATACTTAAATGTAGTGGCAAGTAAGAGGAAAGTAAAACTCAATGAAAATCGGAGTAATATTGTTCCAGGCACCGAGTCTTCACGGAACACCAACAGTTCATCAGGGATGAAACTGTACCAATAATATTCGAATACACAATAACTGCGTAGGTCGGAGAGAGTCAGAAAACAACCTGAGAGGTATGGGTTTCTGATCTCACCTCATGTAGATATCAATCTTATTAAGAAAGACGAACCAGCTACGTATGAGGAAGTGATACAAGGTATTGACTCATTTTATGGCAAAGTGCCATTAAGTCCGAAATGGATTCTATGTATACAACTAAGTTTAGACACCGGTTGATGTACCAGAAGGCATTTTACCTATTGGTACTATATATGTCTTCAAGGAAGACATACATGGATGGAAACATACAAATGTACACAGCTAGGCTTGTATAGAAAGGGTATTGTCAACGATGAAATTTTTTCACCTGTTGCCATGATTAAATCCATTTGGATAATGCTTGCTAATGCTGCATATTTCATTTATGAGTAGTGTGTTGGGGTCTTATATACGTAGTATGCCCGAGGTACTAGTATGCGAGGCACTCGAGTACGTCCTCAAGCTCTATAAGTAGGTTAGTAAAGAATTCCCAAACTATTCAAATATTCTTCCTTATGAAGCAACTATATTCCTTATTCTAGTTGAAAACTCTTCTGATTCATCTTACTAGTAGAAGTTCAAGATAAGCTATGAGAATAAATGGTGAAGTTCTAAAAATATTCATTCAAGGGAATGGGAAGAGAAAACTATAAGAGAAATAAGAAATGATGTAAAGAAATTTAAAGTAACCAGAGACATAATGGGGTAATAGTAGTAAGGAGAATAGAGTAAGCTTAAGCAAGAATAAAATATGCTAGATAAACCTGAGTGGGGTTCCTTCCTTCCAAATAAGATTCTTTTTCTCCTCAGAAAATTCCTTCCGGCAGATCTAATAGCCTTTGAGCACCTCGTAGAAATAAAAAGTTCCCCCAAATAATGAAAAATAGTCCGAAAAATAAGAGAAGTAAGAAATCCGGATTATTCGAGGGAGTTTCCAATAGACACAAGATGCCACAAAGGATGTAGAAGTTTTAGATACCCAAACCCAGATCCGTAATCAAGTAAAACGAAGGTTGTAAAGAGAAATAATTAGTTGCATTAACCAAATGAACTGATATAGATAAGGCATGACCTACCAAAATCCTCGCCACTTAGTAACAACGGTTATGGAAGTTATTCTGACGGAGCCTATCTCATACCTATCCTACATGAGTAATAGACTATACCAGGACACAAAGTGCCAGAATGAGGACATCGATGTCCATCGAAATGTAATATGCTTGCCCCAGACATTCTCAACATAAACAAAGATATTTGTAAGAAAGCCCAGTGAGAGTTTATTCTAAGACAGAAACAGAAGACATTGGAATATATATCACCTAGATGGAGCTAAGGAGGTTTCTAAGGATATAAAAGAATGAACCCGATATAAAACAAGTTGGCAAGTTTGTAGTACTAGTAAGAACCCATAAGATCGGACTAATACCGAGAGAAATTTGTGTAAGTTTAATAAAACCGACCCAAGAGATTGGGAGTACTCAAGAGTTAACAGGACTACCAACACGAACAAGTGAGAGTAAATGGCATTGCTATGGTCTATAACAAGAGTAGAGATCTGTAACTAGCCTATAAGAAAAACCACCACTTGCCTCAGCAACATGATTCGGAGCCAAGAGATAAGATACGGAAATAATAGAGGAGTACACGAGAAATAACAGGGAAGTTTAAAACAAACAGCACAATAGAAAACATAGCTTAAAAATGGTAATGTTAAAGGAGATCACAGAAACGATTAATAAAGTTATGAAACCTTAGAACTTGGAGTAGTTGACGCAGATTCGAACAGAATGAACGGTAACTCTTCTGTCTAATAGTCATGATCCAGTAAGTGTGAAGATGCCCAATTAGAACATACTTGAACTTAGACAGTTAACAGAAATGTGTATTCTCAGATCTCCAAGGCAATTAGGTATTTACCTCTCAAATTATAGCCCATCAAGGGCCTGAACAAGTAAAGAAAAGTATTTGACAAGATAGACAGTTCACAAGATAGTGATGTTGGTTTCTAATTAGGTCCCAAGATCATTATAAGCATGAAAATAATGTGTGAATACATCAAAGGAGATAGCGGAATACTCACATCGATCGGTTGAGACGATTTGATGAAGAACAAAAACCATTTTAGGTCCTCCAAGGTGCGCCCACTGCAGCAGATTTTTGCTCCAAGAATTTCAAATTTTGCTTCATTATTTGAGCTCCAATCAACGTTGTTTGATTCCCGGCTCGTGGGTGGGTTTCCCTAACACCTTCGTATAACTCTCGGAGTGTGCTAGCACTTGATTTTTGCCACATAAATCAACATTTTCTTGCTTCCATGGAGGCCATTTTCATGCAGAACAGAAGCATTTCATAGCCCCTTGGGCGTGACTTAGGGAGAAGAAAGAGAGATGAAGTTGATGTGTTAAGTTGGTTAATGGTGTAAATCATTTCATTTATATATTTTTCAAAATAAATAAATGATTTTCCATTTAATTTAACTTTCAAAAAGTCAAATATACCAACTTTAATTACCTTGAGTATTCCACACTCTAACATCAATGTCCATCAAGTCATATCAAGTTTATCAAGTTGTCAAGTCACATCACTCAAAGTGACAAGTGATTTGACGCTTGAAACGACTAGCGATTTAACGCTTGATGCGACTAATGATTTGACGCTTGATTTGACTTGCGTGCAGCACTCGAATTCGAAATGCGAATGCGCTCGTAAATAATCTCGGGCTCGGGTTCGTTAATTCCAAATTAATGAATTTTCCGTTGCGTCGTAATTAAATCTAATTTGATTAAATAATCATGCCAAGCATAATCATTATTCATATCGCTAACGATTTAATTCTAAATTAACTCGTTCGCCCAAATTAAAATCTAATTTTAATTCCGCGTCGAAATCCAATTTCATTTAATATATCAAATATATTAATTTACCGATTAATTCCAAATTAATCGTTATCTCTCTTTTATTGATATTTTATCCTAGATAAAATATCTCTGAAATTAATCCCAGATTAATTTTCTCTCTCATCAAATTAATCCCAGATTAATTAACGTGCGAGTCATACGTCATCGGTGAATCTTTGGGAAGCGACCCATGAGATCCCCGGATATGTTGGCAGTAAATTCGGTAGTCGGACTATCCGAACACGTAAGTACCTCGTGCTATGTTTTACCGATTTACAAGACAAGGTTGGCCTCTAGCAAAACGCCATGCCTACCCAATTCTCCGGAAATATCCTTATAGGAATAAAGGATCTGTATCAGGCGTAGTATACGTGGTATTACGTATTTTTGTCCAGTATCGAATGATCACGTGCTAGGCCTGTGGCTGGAATTGTGTCTGCCCCGTACGAAGCACATGTCGGATGTCTGGTGACTAGTCTCTATAATCGGATAAACATGACATTATCATTTTATCCCGATAGCTGCAGCATTTAAGAGAACCAGTCCCGTATCCTACGTGACCATCATCTCCATATGACTGTAGTGACACTTCCGTCTTGACATCACACCCAACACACTACGATTCTCAATATACCCAGTATTGGCGTACACAGAACCTGTTAAAACCCTGGACGACCTCAACCAAAGTATATTGATTGTCACAAGTATTAGCGGTGCAAGTCTCAGGTTAAGACCAAATACACCTACCCTGATTTCGGACTTCCATAGACACATAGTCATACTACCAATGGAATTCCGATGGGGTCTATCCAGAGCGAAGCTGTTTCCCGTACCATCGGTAAAACACAACCTCCTATTACACTTGCATGAGTATCCTATACCCAAATATATGAGAACTATGACGTTGTGCCCTCACAACGCGCACAAGTGTAATACTAGTCTTTTACGTATTTATCGATGTCTAATCTCGATAATACTCTGACTAGCGATATTTAATGATTTATCCTTCGTGGACTGATACTGTCTCATATCATTCTCTGTCCATGAACAAATCATAGGGACCTCTCATCATTTATACATCTAGGTGATCTAATCACAAATGATAAGAGTGTAATCTCCTTTGTCACATAGTTAATTTGTACAACAACACCATGATCTGTACAAATAGTGACGTTATGGGTCATAATTGTCCAACAATCTCCCACTTGGCCTATAGCCAGTCACTCGAGTGCTTGACACCCGAACTATGTACGGTTGGCTCAAATTACTGAGAAAAGCTTTCGTCAACGGATTTGCATGATTATCGTCTGATGCGATTTATACGATCATCACATCGCCACGATGTATGATCTGAACGAATCACATGAATATCGAAGTATGTATCTGGATCGTTGATGAGACCATTAATTCTTTAGCCTGTGCTAACGTCTAGCTCAGCTGCTAACAGAACTATATCTAATCTAATTAGATTTGTTATCGACCCAAATGGCTTCTATTGCCGCATCAGCTGCAGCAATAACCCGCATTTGTTGTTTATTCGGTAACAGTATCTTGCTTGGAAGATTTCCAGCTCACTGTTTCATTATTCAAACTTTGTAGTACCGTTTGCGACTTATAGTCATTTTGTCGGTTTAGGAAACTTGCAGTAGTGATCCCAGTCACTTAAAGTTCTCCTTCTCCAAAGATTAAGACAGCATCCTTAGATCTCTAAGATACTAACGGATGTTCCTTACATCAATCCAGTGACTATCACTTGGATTGGCCTGTTTGTGACTCCATATGCTCAAAGCGTATGAGACACCAGGTCGCGTACATTTTTCAATGTACGATTTCTCGGAGAGTTTTCTCGAAAGCCAAGCTTTCACCGATAGTTATTATGGGAATATCATTTCCAAGAAATGACATATTTTATCATTATTTATAGGACAGCCACTGTCAGTGCGCTCCCACTAACCCTCTTATATACACAATAATCATTTTCGTTTTGAATCAAATCATACACCATTATGATTACATCAAAACGATAATTCCAAGAAACTATACTTGCTCCGATCCAAACATGGATCAAATAACCTGCAAACCTTGTTTGCTAGTTATAATACGACAAAACCGTCAGGATGTTATAAACATCCTCCAAAAGGTTTCCTTTTTCAGGAAAGCTATTTTCCCGTTCTGCTGTCATATTTCATAAATGAAACATGCAGCTTTAGCAAACATTATCCAAATGGATTTACCGTGGCAACAGTTAAAATGTTGTATCATAATCAACACAATGTTGATAACGATACCTTTCCGTTAAAAGCCTAGCTTTATACGTTGGTATGTTGCCTTCCATGTATGTCTTCCTTGAAGACTTAAACAGTACCAATAGGCACAATGCCTTGCGGTACATCAACTAGTATCCAAACATAGTTGATATACATGGAATCCATTTTGGACTCTATGGCACTTTGCCACAATAAGGAGTCGATACCTTGTATCACTTCCTCATACGTAGTCAGTTGGTATACCTCAATAAGATAGACATCTTTATGAGGCGAGATCAGAAACCCATACCCCAGGTTGTTTTCTGACTCTCTCCGACCTACGCTATTCTTGTGTATACGAAGATTAATGGTAATAGTTTCATCCTTGATGAATCATTTATGTTTCATTAGGATTCGGTGCCTTGAACAGTATTACTCCGATTTTCATCGAGTTTTACTATCCTCCCACTTACCACTGCATATCGGTATTCCTCTTAGGAAATCCGTATGGTGAGCAACAATCTAATTGTTCTCTAGTGAGATGTATAAGTACATTACTTATGGTATCCCTAGGATAATCTACAATTGGCACTTATCCAATTTGGGTTTTAGTTTGGTATCATCTGAACATATGCCAAGCATACCTAAATTCTCAGGAATGTGAAACCCAGTTTCTTTCCCGTTCATATCTAATATGATATATTTCAAACAGATTTTAATGGAACCTTATTCTAAATAAGTTCTTGCACTGTTTAAAGCTTATCCGTTGAAGGAAATGGTAGCTCAGAGCGACTTATGATTATCCTTAATCATGTCTAACATAATTCGGTTTATCCTGGTTCGGACACACCGTCACTTTGACGTGTTCCGGTAGGAGTACTCATTTGAAAGAATACTATACTCTTTCAAGTATATTAGAAACTTATTGCTTAAGTATTTTCATTACGGTCTTACCGTGATGGTTTAATACTTTAGCCGATCTGTTTGTCTATTTCGTGTCGAAAACTTTTAAAGGTTTCTGATTTGTGTTCTTCAAAAGAAACACATAACCATAACGCGATGCCTCATCCGTATAGGTCACAAAATATTCATATCCACATCTAGCCTAGCTAGACATGGGCCCATTTGCTTCACTATGAACAAGGGCTAACAGATCTGTGGCATTTACACTTTTATCCAAGTAAATAGTGTTTTAGGCACTTTGCCCAATAAACTAGATTCATAGACTTTATTTGATTGGAATCAAATTAGTCCTAGTACCCACTCTTCAAAAGTGCGGATATACGATTCTTGTTGATTGTGTCCCAGACAACAACGCCACAATTAGTTTCATCTATCAAATCAGTTTGAGCTATTTTTTTTGCCATGTTATATGTTTGAGATATTATTTATATTCAAAATATAAATACTGTTATTCACATCTAATGTGTTTATCTCAATATCATCTTTATATAATAAAACACTTTAGTGTTCTAAAATATAAAGGTCCACCCGCAGCGGGTCAAACACTGATATAGAGATAATGTTCCTAGTCAAACTAGTTACATTATAACAGTTTCCAAATTTAGGTACATACCCGAAGGTAGTTCCTAAACTTAGGTATCTACGATTAAAACAACGACTTATGTCCCGTTTCCCATTCGCAGATTAATCTCAACTGAAGTCAGTATCCTGCTCACAGCAGATACTGCACATCAGTACATATTTATGTACCACACTAAGTATTTAAAATCTAATTTTAATACTAGTAGTGAACATAATTTTGACAAACATATTTAAAGTCAGAGTCTTGCCCTTTCTTTAATTCCTTCATGTCTGCTTTGTTCAAACGGCAGTCATGCTAACGCGATCCCGTTTGCCACAATTTAAGTAGACATTTTAGGATATGTCATTTATCTTCCCAGAAGATTGTAATGATTTTGCCTTTGCCTTTTCCCCACTCCAGAAGCCTTTGGCCAAACCTTGGCCTTCTAGAATATCGAAGTAAAGTGCGCCTTGCGCTATTTGCCTAATTGCAAAGTTTGACTTTATCTCCTTGAGAATAGTCATTAATTCTCCAAGAATTAATTATTGCAATTTAGTTCTTCTAAAATCTAGAATTAGATTTATGAAGATCCTTCAATTTCAGTATCATACTTTAAGGATCTAATCCTTAGTTCTGATTCAGAAATTAAGGAGTCTACTGCGACAAGCTTAATGGATTAAGCACTTAAGTTATCATTACATGATCTTCTAAATATCATGTTCTACTATTTGCTTAACTCCGGGCTTAGGCCTAATATATTGTTTTATCAAATAAAATAACTTATTAGTTTTCCAAGACCATCCTGAAAATTAATTCCCAATTTGAAAATTAAACCATTTAAAACATTTTAATCCAAGATTATATTTTAAATGTCCAACTTTCAATTTTATCTTGATTTTAATAGTCCAACTATTGAATCAATTATTTCAGTTACTATTTATTATAATGATTACAATAGTCCAACTATTTAATCAACTATAATTTTAATTCAATTATATTGATTACTATAATCCATTTATAAAATCAACTATTTATTGAATTAGTTTGAATATAGTCCAACTATACAAATTAAAACAACTATTTAAATATTAGTCCAACTAACATTTAATTTATTTGACGAATTGATATTTGTTTGAGCGCGTTTGGCGAGTAATTGAACGAGTATTGCTAATTCAATTCTTGCCTCCCACTATTTTTTCGGCGAGCCTCTAACCCTCTGTCGAGTACTCGGGAAACCGCGTTTCCTAGTGGGCTAGGATCCCGTTAAATATCACACAATCTTGACTTTGGCCAACAAATTGTATGATAATTAACTAGGTAGATCTCTAAGATCAATTGGATCCAATCCAATTCCTAGATCCGGTAGGGGGACATCCAAGTCCGAAACATATATCTTATATATGCCAATACATCCAATGTATTACCTAACCTTTTTCCTCTGAATCAACTAAGCTTTGGCTTTGGCACAACAAACTTAGTGATCCCAGTCAGCGCGACCCATTGACCATGGAAAGCTTCGTAATCAATGTCGATGGACAAGAAGTGGTCTTGACTTTTGCCAACAAACCACAACTTGGACAAGACACCAATATGGAACAAAACTCTCGTGATTCAAACACATCTTCGACGGACAAATGGCTTGACTTTGGCCAATAACCCAATGCCAGTCTCGGATCTCGAGTAAGAATCACTCAATGGAAGGAAAAACGCTTGATATTATTTGAGGGTTTTTCGCGTGCAAATTGGCAACCAATTTATTATCTTTGTTAAGGTCCCATCATCATATACCCTTAAACATGCATTCTAAACACATAATAAAGCGAGTATGAAAATAAATAATAATGATATACGGATGGATACTTAACACATTGATCCTAGATCAAATCTCTCCATTTCTCTCTCAAGCTATCACTTGTATTACTTCTACCCGTTACACTACACTTCTAAAGAAACCTCATTTACATTGAGGGGAATAGGTGAGAAGAGAATACAAAGAATATGGAGGTGATAAGGCTGGACACGCAGGTCCAATTAATAAATCAAATTTATTACAACAATTTCCAAAATTGCCCCCACCCGACTAATATCCATCCGATATACATTATTCATTCATCACAACCATGTATTCACACAAGCATGTTATCAATCAATCTAATCAAATTAATTAATCTGATAATTAGTGATCATCCAATGTTCAAACAACGATTTGATTTTACGCGAGTCAAACTCGTTTTACGAATAAGTACTCAAAGTACGAATTCTCGAATTAAATTAAACTACAACATTAAATCCAATTTAATATGTATTTAATACTAATTCATTATTTAATTCCAAATTAATATTACACTTAATAATAAACCTTTTACGACTTAAATTCCAAATTTAATCGTAACGTGTCTCAAAGACCGATTAACGTCCAACGTCAATTCAATTAAAGTCCATGGGCTTTTAATTGATTTCTTAAGGCGTGGACTTTTAGTCAACTCGGGTCAAACCGAATAACCAAAATCCAATCCGGGATTTACCCCATTAGCCCATAAATCAATCTTGGCCCATTAGGCCCAATTAAACTTTAAAGGTTCATTAAGTCGCATTTGGGCTTAACGGAAGTGGTTTTGGGCCCAATTGGATCCAATCCAATTTGCCTTAACCCATCTTTGTACAACAAAGCCCAATAAGCCCAATTACAACATTAAAAGCCCATATCCAATTTAAGGCCCAATTAATTAAATTCATAAAATCCAATTTCACATTTAATTAACCTAAAGTGTATAACATGATTAATCACCCAAATCAATATTTCTAAAACACAAATTTGTCCAATTAATCATGCTCAACTTCAACAAAACATGTCCAACACATTTCATGAAAAATCAAACCCATATACATGCTTTAAAGTCTCGGCCAAAGAGGGGATTTTTATCCGATTCGAATTCAATCCAATTAATTACATAATCGATATCAAATCCACATCCCGAATGATTTCCAACACATCCAATGTCCAAAAAATCAAAATTCCAAGACTAAATAGGGCTAAATATATTCGGCCACCATAACCATTTGGGGAAAAATGATCCAATCATATTTTCTTGAAATTGATCCAATCAATCTTCAATTCAACAACATTTAAGCATACTCAATCATCCAATTTCATAAAATCATGCTCAAATTCAAAATACCCAAATTTTAAGCCCTAAACTTTCATGCTCAAACTTAGGCTCTTGATGCCATTGTTGGTTTCTAATTAGGTCCCAAGATCATTATAAGCATGAAAATAATGTGTGAATACATCAAAGGAGATAGCGGAATACTCACATCGATCGGTTGAGACGATTTGATGAAGAACAAAAACCATTTTAGGTCCTCCAAGGTGCGCCCACTGCAGCATTTTTGCTCCAAGAATTTCAGATTTTGCTTCATTATTTGAGCTCCAATCAACGTTGTTTGATTCCCGGCTCGTGGGTGGGTTTCCCTAACACCTTCGTATAACTCTCGGAGTGTGCTAGCACTTGATTTTTGCCACAAAAATCAACATTTTCTTGCTTCCATGGAGGCCATTTTCAGGCAGAACAGAAGCATTTCACAGCCCCTTGGGCGTGACTTTAGGGAGAAGAAAGAGAGATGAAGTTGATGTGTTAAGTTGGTTAATGGTGTATGTTGTGATATTTTTATATCGTACCGCAAGTGTACGGTGTCAAGTTTTAGTATAAATCAGTAAAAGAGTGTCGAACCCACAGGGATTGCGTTAACTCGCACTAAGTACTACAATTGATAATCCTAACTTTATTTAGAAACAAATAATAAAGATTTAATTAAATGAATAAATATAAAACAATTTGATAGGAGGAACTAATACGATAGAGACTCTGGATCGTGATTTCACCTAGCTGTCACCTATGTATTTGTTATGCCAATTACCATTGTTCGGTTATATTGTTTATAAGTCGAGACTCCGAAATTATCCACTCCCTCTCTCGAGTGCCGAGTGACAATATCATTAACTACAGACTTCGATATCTCTATAAAATCCAATAGTTAACAACTCATTACGATTTGTGATTCTCTTTTAAAGACTTCAAAGGATTATAGATTCTCTCGAATTCTATAAAATCCTAGGCTATATTCTCTAGATCTATTCAAAATCCCCTCTCTCGAGTGATAGATTCTAAACATTCATCATCTTCAATTGTGGCCAACAATCAAGAAGCATTAAACTCAAAAGAATATAAATAAATCAATAAAACTTCATAACAAAATTGATAAATAAAATACAAGGTTTGAGCATAGATTACAATCGTTCTCCAAAATTAAGGAGTAAATTCATGACAAAAGATAAAACAATAAATAATCAAGCCACAAATCTAATGGAAATCATTAGAGTTTTAAGAAAAAAATAAGAAGATAAAATCCGAATTGAATCTCTTCCTCTCCGGATGACACCGCCTTAATCTCATCTCGTTGCTCTTCAATCCTCTCCTTGGATCTCTAAAAATATGTATTTTCGTGTTTTGTGCAGTGTATTAGCCTCCCCTTGAATGTTGGACGAACTGTTATATTTATAGTGGAGGCCGGGAGTCATTGGGTATCATTAGGGATCTTAGAAACCCTAAAAATTGAATCCTGAAGCGTGTCTGATACATTGCACCCGCAGCGCCGTGGCTCTGTAAGTGGGCGCCACGGCGCCAAATCCTCGGCATTTTGTATGGGTTTTATACAGCTTGGGGGCGCTGCAGCGCCATTCCCCTTGAGTAAGCAATTTGAATCCAATGCAATGGGGCCCACGTGTATATGCTTAAATTAGTTTTAACTTTGCAACTCCTTCTCTCTCTTGGTCGGCCCCACGTGTTCTTTTCCTCTCGTGTTAGTCAAAGTCTTCTTTGCTTTCCAATCATTAATTTGGTCAAATATAGTGGCTTCTCATTCTTTTACGTCATTCTCTTTTAAATCTGGGCGCAGCGGCGCTAAGCATTGGGCGCTGCAGCTACAGTGCACACAGTTGTATAGATCTCCTTAAGTAGATGCAAATCGATATATTATGGGTCTCGTAACTCTTTCTAGATCAACAGTTATAGCCTTTTTAATTTCAGTGGACAGTTGATGCTGGTTTTAACTGCTTCTTGAGTCTGATGCTCCCAATAGGTCCCGAAACACACGTAATTGATCCATTCTTCATGTTCTAATGCTTCCTACAAATAAAATATAAAATAAACTATAAATGACATTAAATGATATGGAAACTAACAAAATAATAATCTAAGAGTACAAGAATAAGTAGGTATAAACCACACTTATCAGTGTAAATCATTTCATTTATATATTTTTCAAAATAAATAAATGATTTTCCATTTAATTTAACTTTCAAAAAGTCAAATATACCAACTTTAATTACCTTGAGTGTTCCACACTCTAACATCAATGTCCATCAAGTCATATCAAGTCTATCAAGTTGTCAAGTCACATCACTCAAAGTGACAAGTGATTTGACGCTTGAAACGACTAGCGATTTGACGTTTGATGCGACTAATGATTTGACGCTTGATTTGACTTGCGTGCCGCACTCGAATTCGAAATGCGAATGCGCTCGCAAATAATCTCGGGCTCGGGTTCGTTAATTCCAAATTAACGAATTTTCCGTTGCGTCGTAATTAAATCTAATTTAATTAAATAATCATGCCAAGCATAATCACTATTCACGTCGCTAACGAATTAATTCTAAATTAACTCGTTCGCCCAAATTAAAATCCAATTTTAATTCCGCGTCGAAATCCAATTTCGTTTAATATATCAAATATATTAATTTACCGATTAATTCCAAATTAATCGTTATCTCTCTTTTATTGATATTTTATCCTAGATAAAATATCTCCGAAATTAATCCCAAATTAATTTTCTCTCTCATCGAATTAATCCCAGATTAATTAAAGTGCGAGTCATACGTCATCGGTGAATCTTTGGGAAGCGACCCATGAGATCCCCGGATATGTTGGCAGTAAATTCGGTCGTCAGACT
Source organism: Zanthoxylum bungeanum (assembly GCA_019454045.1). NCBI lineage: Eukaryota > Viridiplantae > Streptophyta > Magnoliopsida > Sapindales > Rutaceae > Zanthoxylum > Zanthoxylum bungeanum. Next base: position 71,622 of record SKCR01026106.1, on the reverse strand, counting down.
ATCCAAACACGTAAGTACCTCGTACTACATTTTATCGATTTACAAGACAAGGTTGGCCTCTAGCAAAGCGCCATGTCTACCCAATTCTCCGGAAATATCCTTACAGGAATAAAGGATCTGTATCAGGCGTAGTATACGTGGTATTGCGTATTTCTGTCCAGTATCGAATGATCACGTGCTAGGCCTGGGGCTGGAATTATGTCTGCCCCGTACGAAGCACATGTCGGATGTCTGGTGACTAGTCTCTATAATCGGATAAACATGACCTTGTCATTTTATCCCGATAGCTGCAGCATTTAAGAGAACCAGTCTCGTATCCTACGTGACCATCATCTCCATATGACTGTAGTGACACTTCCGTCTTGACATCACACCCAACACACTACGATTCTCAATATACCCAGTATTGGCGTACACAGAACCTATTAAAGCCCTGGACGACCTCAACCAAAGTATATTGATTGTCGCAAGTATTAGCGGTGCAAGTCTCAGGTTAAGACCAAATACACCTACCCTGATTTCGGACTTCCATAGACACATAGTCATACTACTAATGGAATTCCGATGGGATCTATCCAGAGCGAAGCTGTTTCCCGTACCATCGGTAAAACACAACCTCCTATTACACTTGCATGAGTATCCTATACCCAAATATATGAGAACTATGTCAGTTTTCCCTCACAACGCGCACAAGTGTAATGCTAGTCTTTTACGTATTTATCGATGTCCAATCTCTATAATACTCTAACTAGGGATATTTAATGATTTATCCTTCGTGGACTGATACTGTCTCATATCATTCTCTGTCCAGGAACAAATCATAAGGACCTCTCATCATTTATACATCTAGGTGATCTAATCACAAATGATAAGAGTGCAATCTCTTTTGTCACATAGTTAATTTGTACAACAACACCATGATCTGTACAAATAGTGACGCTATGGGTCATAATTGTCCAACAAGTGAGATAATTGAACCAAGAAATTTGAGAGAATCTATATACAAGTTATAAGGTAGTAATATTCGGTAAGAGGTGAAGAAGTTTGAACTCATAGTAAGATTGGCCAACTCTATGAGTGATAACTTGTCCTATCATATAACTAAAGGCTTTTAAGGAAGTAACAGCTTGAAATAGTAAGGATTCAGAGTAAACAACAGTTATAACAACCCTCAGAAGTAAAGAATACGATTTATAAAGCGTTCCCCCACCTTACCAAAGAGAAAAATTAGAAAAGAGTAACACTTAAATCAAAAGTATTAGTGGTCATACCCTAACTTATCGAAGATGATGGAGCTCCCAAAGAGGTAATGAAATAAGAAGATCAAGGAATTGTGATAAGGAAAAACAACAAGAGGATATATAGAACTTTGAGAGAGTATGGACCATAAAGAAGTTCTCAGTAAGAGGTAATGTGATCAATAATCAAGAATAAATCACGGGTAACATTAAAAGAGGGAATTCAGATAGTTCTTGGTGGTAATACCTTAGTGTGAAAGCCCAAATACGAGAAAATTAGAGAACAAAATCCTAGGATATTGAAAGAATAGCATATACAACTGCAACATGTGTAGTTAGTGAGGCCACCATGATTGAAAAAATGACTTCAGAACCAGCACCACCCACCCTACCCTCATTAGGCGACAGTAGTATTGAAGGATCTCGATGATCACCCCGTTAATATTCCCTGAAACGAGTAAATTGTGGTGTACTAAAGTGTCATAGGAAGAATGACAATGAATCTTTAAAATGAAATACCCCTCAAAGAATAAAATAGAGACGTAGATCACAAAAGTTTCAGACATAGTATAAGAACAGAAGAGAAGAATAAAAGAATTATAGGGAATTAAAAAAAAAGAACTGTTAAGATAAAATAATGAAAAGAAAGAGTATTAGTCAAGTAATGACAGGAATACGTGAGTAATAGTGTTAGAAATGACAAAGGACGAATAGCAATAGACTGTTTCAATTAAGAAATAAGAAAGAAGGGCTTCAACAGAGTATATGATGAAATATATAGCAGTGAGCCTTGGGCATTAATATACACAATGAATGATAATTAGGATAATTAGAAGCATAGTTATTGAGGTATAGTGTGAAGATGGACAAAGAACTAAGTACATGGTAATATCGAGATTGGAACAACACTTGATAAGGCAAGCTAATGGTGTGATTAAAAGTGGGGTATCTTAAAGTGCATATGAGCAAAGAAGAAAAATCAGTGTGGAAAACAACTAGCCAGAATTAAACCAACAAAAGATCTAAATGTAGGAACATTAATCAGAATCGTGTTACCAGTGTTGACACTAATAGTGAAAAAGAACACAATTTAAGCACAAGTGTACGTACAGTTAGGCTTAATATAAGTACCTTGATTCAAAGGTTACCATCATAATTATATCCAGAATTAATATCTTAGACCTAAGAGGTATTGGGAAACACTATGATGATAAATTTAAGGCATATAAAAGGGGTAACCATAAATTATAAGGACCTAAGCCCAAAAAGTAAATAGAGATACGAGGACATGAAGGTCAAAGTTGATGGGTTGAAACTCAATAAAGAGAAAGAGAGAGTCAAATGGATAACTTAAGAGGAAGAATATCAGAATTAGATCGAGCATATGGGGCTAGGGAAATATTTAGTAAGGTTATTCTTCTATGCATTTAAAGGATGTGAGGAAGCCTAACCATATAGAGTATTAGTATGTCTTAAGATTCGGATGTACCAGGAATCAGAAAACAAGATAAGAATAAACCTTGGCATTCGACGGAGCGCATATAACATTACTTACTTTTTAGAGCACTAAAAAGTCTATATTACATCAAGAAGTGGACAAAAGACACAAGAAAGCTAAGGTTATTAAACTTGATTGGTTTTGGAGGAAATGGAGGGAGAATAACGAGATGAAGGAAATATGGGAGGACATTAGATCAACATGAGTCATAGAAAAGGGGATTCCAAAGATCAAAGAGTTGACAAATTTGTAACTTTTACCCATGTAAATGTTGAATAAAATGTGCCAAGAGAAGGTTTGGATAGAAAAGAAGAAAGCAAGTTAAGGAAAATAAGGGTAGCAGAGACATTAAGATACTAGAATCAAGATGGACCTGGAAGTTGGACCTCAGACAAGGATTCGATGACGAATCTTATTTAAACAGTGGGGGAGAATTTGTAACACCTGGTGATCTCGGATACTATATATTATGGGACTCGTGATACATGATATAAATCATGTTAAACATGTATACACTTATGAAATGACTTTTTAGATATTTGGCGAATTCCTCGCAGTTTCGATATGGAATTCATTCCTAGACTAAATCCAGAAAGCCCATGGTTTTTAGGCCATAACTTTTCCATACAATCTCATATTTTTATGAACATTATATCTTAGGAAAGATAATATCAAGACCTACAACTTCGGCGTTGAATATTTTTCCAAATTAGAATCAGAAATAGGTCAAAAATACAACTCAAAATTTTGAATGAATAGTACCTGTGGACCTATCTAGAAAATTCTACATTTATTTCCAAAATTTTGATTTTTTTTTCAAATTAAAACATTGCCAATTAGCCATTTCGGCCCTATTATAAATAGAGACACTATTCACCCATTCCAAAGAAATGAGAGAATGGAAGAAAACATAGGAAGAAGAAGAAGGTAGAAAGAAGAAAAAGAGGGTGAGAGAGAGAGAGTCGTTTTATTTTCCAAAGAAGAAGCAATTATAAATCACCTCACAGAAACTAAGGAGGGAAATAGCAATCATTGAAGACTTAAATTGTGAAGGAAACCAAGTGAGTTAAGGTAAGGATATTTTGACCAAAATTTTGGTTTGTGAAATTTTGATGGTATGATGTTATATCGGTATTAGTGACATACAAGGGATTTCATTTAGTAGGATAATGAGGATGGAAATTTATTGTATGATAAAATGTCCAAATTTTTAGAAATCCTAAGTGTTGAGATAAACAAGAGTTATTAGATTAAAGAGTTATTTTGATGATGATATATTAGTATAGAATGTATGAAGTTGAAGTTTAATAAAGTGGCTTGGGTAATGGTTGTTATGTAGAAGTGTTGGGAATGCATTTGGGAAATTTAGACATTGTAGAGTTATTTGAGGCCCTGGAAAATTGGCTTAGTGTCACGACGTCCAACACCCAGCGTCGCGACAGGTATGAATTAGAGGCTCACTACCTCGGGCCTGATTATGGGAGCATCGCGATGCGTAACAGTTGACGCCGCAATGAGTAACAAACAAAGGCTCTGCCTCGAGTTTGATCAGGTGGGCGTTGCGACGCGAAACAGATCATGCTCTCTACTTGTATTTCAGAAATTTAAAGTAACCAGAGACAGAATGGGGTAATAGTATTAAGGAGAATATAGTAAGCTTAAGCAAGAATAAAAGATACTAGATAAACCTGAGTATGCTATGTCCTACACATGCCTAAGGTCTCTGACCGGCGTAAACACACACGTATAACGCAAGCGCACATATCGTTCAAGTAGTATAAAAATATCGATCCCATGAGGACTTAATTCCTACTATTGTTATTAATTGTTGATACTATTTATTTACAAATATCTAATTATAGGGAGAATAGATTGATTGCTTTTGATTGGTTGAATGTGGTTTTGTAAAATAAAATAAAAACATACTTAAAATAAAATACTAAGGAAAATAACAAAAGACACAAAGATCTAGGGTTGTGAATCATTCTAATATCTTTTTAAAAGATGAAGTGATTATTTTATGTTTGTGTAATAAATCATAATACTAACCTGGAACACGAATTTATGTGAAAGCATCTGTCGATGGTCATACACAAATACCCAGTTTAATCCAATTGAATCATATGTCTATGTCAATTAAATTATCTTGATTCATTAAGTTAAAGTTCCAATTATGGCTACCCCCGCCCGACAGGTATATGTCTATCCTGTAAGGAAATCTATTAAAGGGTTATATATCCTCAAAGAAGAACGTAGGCTATTAAGTCAAAGATTGAAACCTAAAATCCCTATGTCTAGTTCATTTTAGATTTACCATATCAATCTTATTGGTGATCAGACAACAAGAAGCATTAAACTTAAGACTTAATAAGTAAACCTTTAAATTATCCAAACTATAAAATAACCTCTTATAAACCGGTGATATTAGATTTTATCACAACCCTAGAAAACTAACTTTAGTTACAACACATAATTAGGACAAGTAAGAAAAAGACATAAAAATTAAATGCAGAAAAATAAATAAAATGCTAAGGAAAAAAAAATTAACTTCTACTATTTACTATTTAGATATCTCCCATAATATAATATATATTCTTGTGATATTTTAAATCGACCGTCAGGAATGGCGGTATCCAAATTAAGTCAAATTCAAATATACCAGCCATAAGGCGGAACAGAAATATAAACTTAAACCAACCGTCCAGTATGGTGGTATCCTTATTAAGTCAGGTTTAACCAATTTAAATTGAATAACCAACCGACCAGTATGGCGGTATCCTCATTTAGTCAGGTTTTAAATAGTTTATATATTATATTTTAGGGAGATTAATCTAAATAGCAATAGTAAAAGAATTACTTTTTCACCTTAGCATGGAGAAGTTACCCTCGCATAGTAAAACGGTAAAAAGTAAAAATAAAATTACTATTCAAAAAAAATAGAATTACTATTACTATTTCAGAACTTAATTAAAACTAACTACAAAACTGAAATTAAAAGAAACTGAGAAGAAAAATCCCTATTTACATCAGAGGATTTCAAGGAAAAGGTACATTTGAAACTGAAATTTGAAGCTGAATTTATAGGCCCCGGTAGACCTTGGGCGTCGCCACGCCAAGGGCTTTGGCGTCGCTACGCTATGACGTGGCACAACCTTATTGGTTGCTTGGCATCTAACCGGACACGTGGCAGGGCGGTTGAAAATTTTTGGCTCGTTGAATTTTTGACACGTGGCATGCGGTGCACGTTAGCAGATCGCTTGTGATGATGACACGTGGCACGGCGCACGTTAGCAAATTCAAACTTGGCATACTCTGACCTATGGACCCGGCGCACGTTAGCAGCAGCTCGGTGCACGTTAGGCGTCGCGACGCCAAGGGTTTGGGCATCGCGACGCGCAAAATTACAAAAATACCCTTTTTGCCAATTTTCACAGTTTTGCTCCAAATCACCTCTAGAATGTCCTTAAACTTTATTTATCTACAAAATAACACAAAACACATCAAAATATTCACAAAACTCAAGAAACTATACAAAATAGTAAGTTAAATGAGTGGGAAATAGTGATACATTTACCACTCATCGGTCTCTAATACATGATTTGGTGTGTGAATATTCATAAATAAGTTGCGGAAAAATACTTACAATAAGTGGATGAAGTTCAAAACTTTGTTTGTATTTGCGGAAGCTCCAAGCTTTGTTGAACCTTTCAAACCCAAGAGTGAGTTTCCCTATCACCTTCTTTAACTCCAAATGTGCTAGCAATCTTGAAATTTTGAAACAAAATTTCCAAAAGAGTGAGAAAAGGTCACGACAAAATGAGAGGGAGAGAGGAGAGCTTTTTGTTTTTCTTTTGATATTTTGATTTCTAAAATCAATTACCAAAGTCAACTTCAAAAGTTGGTATATGCTTTACCAAAAGTAAAAGCAAAAGTGTTGGAGGGAAAAATGGTATTAAATGCCCTCAACCACTTCCATCACTCAAGTAGACTATTGATGTAAGTTGGTGGGCCCCACTTTAAATTCAAAATTCAAGTGGGCTTGCCAACACAATTCGGGCTCGTGTTCGTTTAATCCGATTAAACGAATTTTCCGTCGTGACGTAATTAAATCCAATTTAATTAAATAATAATGCCTAGCAAAATTATTACGAAAGTCGCTCGCGAATTAATTCTAAATTAATTCGTTCGCCCGAATTAAAATCCAATTTTAATTCCGCTTTGAAATCTGATTTCAATTAATATATCTAATATATTATTTAATCGATTAATTCCAAATTTATCGCCTTCTCTCTTCTATTTGAATTTTATCCCAAATAAATTCTTGCCGCAATTAATCCTAGATTAATTTTCTCTCTCATAATTAATCCCAGATTAATTCTGTTCGAGTCAAATGTCATCGGTGAATCTTTGGGAAGCGACCCAAGAGATCTCTGGATATGTTGGCAGTAAATCTAGTCGTCGTACTATCCGAACACGTGCGTATCTCGTACCACGTTCTTACCGATTTACAAGACATGGTTGGCTTCTAGCAAAGCACCGTGCCTACCCAATTCTCCATAAATATTCAACAAAGAATATATAATCTATATCAGGCATAGTATACTATATATTGCGTATTGCGATCCAGTATCGGATGTCACATGCTAGGCCTGGGGATGTAATTGTGTCTTCCTCATACGAAGCATATATCGGATCACTAGCAACTAGTCTCTTTAATCGGATAATCATGACCTAGTCATACTATCTCGATATTTGCAACATATGAGAGTACTAGTTTTGTATCCATGCATGATCATCATCTCCATATGACTGAAGTGATACTTCTATCTTGACATCACACCCAATACACTACGATTCTCAGTAAATCCAGAAGAGGCGTACACAGAACCTGTTAAAGCCCCGGACGACTAAAACCAAAGCGTACTGATTGTCACAAGTCTTAGCGACGCAAGTCTCGGGTTAAGACCAAATACACATACCCTGATGCGGATTCCTATAGACACATAGTCATACTACCAATGGGATTCCGAGGGGTCTATCCAGAGCGAAGCTGTTCCTGGTCCAATGGTTAACAGAACCTCCAATCACACTTGCATAAGTATCATATACTTAAATATATGAGACCTATGTCGTTAAGCTTCCCAAATGCGCAGAAGTGTAATACTAGTCTATTCCGCATTATCGACGTCCAGTCTCAATAATACTACGACTATGGATATTTAATGATTAAACTGTTCGTGGATTAATATTGTCTCATATCTTATTAATCTGGAACTAATCATAAGGACTTTTATCATTTATATATCAAAGTAATCTAATTATAAAATGATAAAATAGCAATTTCCTTGTCACATAGTTAATTTGTACATAAACCACAATGTCTTTAACAAATAGTGATGCAACGGGTCATAATTATCCAACAATCTCCCATTTGGCTCATAGGCAATAACTCAAGTATCTAACACATGAACTATGTACGTGTCGCTCAAACTTCGACTGAGAAATAACTTTCATCAGCGGATGTGTAATGTTGTCATCTGAAGCGATCTTTTCGATCTTCACATCACCACGATGTATGATCTCACGTATTAGATGGAAATGTCGAAGTATATGCTTGGATCGTTGATGAGACCGCGGTTCCTTAGCCTATGTTATAGCCCCGTTATTGTCACAATACAAAGGAACAGGCTCAGCTGCTAACGGAACTACTCCTAATCCAATTAGGAATTTAAGGATCCAAACTGCTTCTTTTGCTGCCTCAGCTGCAGCGATATATTCTGCTTCTGTTGTTGAATCAGCAACAGTCTCTTGCTTGGAAGATTTCCAGTTCACTGCTCCATTGTTCAAACAAAATATATACCCAGATTGCGACTTAGAGTCATCTTTATCGGTTTGGAAACTTACATCGGTGAACCCAGTCACCTCAAGTTCTCCATCTTCATATATTAAGAAAGCATTCTTAGTTCGTCTAAGATACTTAAGGATATTCTTAACAGCAATCAAGTGACCATCACCTGGATCGGTCTGATAGCGACTGCACATGCTCAAAGCATAAAAGACATTAGGTCGCGTACATATCATGGCATACATGATCGATCTGACTGCAGAAGCGAACGGGATCTGACTCATGTTATCTCTCTCATCTTGAGTTTTAGGACACATGTCCTTAGTTAGAGAGACGCCATGTGACACTGGAAGCAGTCCCCTCTTAGACTGATCCATGTTTAATCTCTTCAACACTTTGTCAATGTACAAGCTCTGGGAGAGTCCAAGCAGCTTTCTAGATCTATCCCGGTAGATCCTTATTCCCAGAATAAAGGCTGCTTCAACCAGATCTTTCATGGAGAATTTTAATGAAAGCCAAGCTTTCACAGATTTTAGCATGGGAATGTCCTTGCCAATAAGCAATACATCATCAACGTAAAGGACAATGAATGTCAGTGCACTCCCATTAACCTTCTTATTTACAAAAGAATCATCTTCGTTTTGAATGAAATCATATTCTTTTATGATCTCATCAAAATGTTGATTCCAAGAACGCGATGCTTGCTTCAATCCATAAATGGATCGATTTAACTTGCAAACCTTGTTTGCATGTTTTGGCACGACAAAACCGTCAGGCTGTTGCATATAAACATCCTCCAAAAGGTTTCCGTTAAGGAATGCAATTTTGACGTCCATATGTCATATTTCATAATCGAAATATGCAGTAATAGCAAGTATTATCCTAATGGATTTAATCATGGAAACTGGTGAAAAAGTTTCATCATAATGAACATAATGTCTTTGAGGATACCCTTTCGCTATAAGCCTAGCTTTGTACGTTTGTATGTTGCCATCCATGTATGTATTCTTCTTGAAGACCCATTTACAACCAATCGGCTTAACGCCTTCTGGTGCATCAACTAGTGCCCAGACTTGGTTGGTATACATGGAATCCATTTCGGACTTCATGGCATCTTGCCATAAAGCGGAGTTGATAACTTGTATCACTTCCTCATACGTAGCCGACTCATTATCCGCAATAAGATTAATATCTACGTGAGATGAGATCATAAACCCATACCTCTCAGGTTGTTTTCTGACTCTCTCCGACATACGCGGTTCTTGTGTATTAGATTATTGTGGTATAATTTCATCCCTGATGAACTGTTCATGTTCCGTTAGGGCGTCGGTGCCAGGAACAGTATCACTAAGATTTTCATCGAGTTCTACTATTCTCCCACTTACCACAACATTTAGGAATTCCTTTTCGAGGAAAACTGCATGGAGAGCAACAAATACCTTGTTCTCTTGTGGGTTGCAGAAGTAATATCCTTTGGTTTCCCTAGGATAACCTACAAATAGGCACTTATCTGATTTGGGTTCTAGTTTGGTTCCATCCAAACATTTAACGTATGCCAAGCATCCCCAAATCTTCAAGAATGAGGAATCCAGTTTCTTTCCTGTCCAAATTTCATATGGAGTCTGTTCAACAGACTTTGACGGAACCTTATTCAAATTAAGTATTGCACTGTTCAATGCATATCCCCGGAAGGAAATTGGTATCTCAGTGCGACTCATCATAGACCTTACCATGTCTAGTAAAGTTCGGTTTCTCCTTTCAGACACACCGTTTAATTGAGGTGTTCCGGGAGGAGTCCACTGTGAAAGAATACCATATTCTTTCATGTAATCGAGAAACCCATTGCTCAAGTATTCTCCACCACGGTCCGACCGTAATGTTTTAATACTTTTGTCGGTCTATTTTTCTACTTCGTGTCGAAACTCTTTGAATTTCTCAAAAGTTTCCGACTTGTGTCTCATAAGATACACATAACCGTAACGCGATGCATCATCCGTAAAGGTTACAAAGTATTCAAATCCACCTCTAGCCTTGCTAGACATGGGCCTACATAGTCACTATGAATGAGGGCTAACAGTTTGGTGGCACGAACACCTTTACCGCTAAAAGGAATTTTAAGCATTTTGCCTAATAAAAAATATTCACATACGTCATATGAATTTGGATCAAATCCATCCAAGTATCCACTCTTCGAAAGTGTGGATATACGAGTCTTGTTAATGTGTCCCAGACGACAATGCCACATATAAGTTTCATTTTTACTTCATTTAAGCCTTTTGTTTGTCATGTTATATGTTTGAGATTCATTTATATTCAAAATATAAAGACCATTATTAACATCAGCACTGCATATCTCAAAATCATTTTTATAAACAAAACACCCAGTGTTTCGGAATACAAAAGTATACTCATATTGGGTTAAACAAGATACAGATATAATATTTCTAGTCAAACTATGTACATAATAACAGTCTGATAAAGTAAGTACATCCCCCGAGGGCAGTTCCAAAATATAGGTCCCAACAGCCAAAACGGTGACTCTAGTCCCATTTCCAACTCGGAGGTCGATCTTTCCTGAAGCCAGTCTCCTACTAATCTGCAGATCCTGCACATCAGTACATATATGAGTACCACATCCAGAATCAAAAATCCAATTTTTAAAACCAGAAGTAGACATGTTTATTTCAATAACAAACATATCTGAATCTGGAACCTTGCCCGCATTCACTTCCTTCATGTGTGCCTTGTACTCATGGTAGTCACGCTTCCAGTGACCCCATTTTCCACACTGCAGGCAGACATCTTGGGATTTGTCCTTGGTCTTCCCAGAAGACTGTGATGATTTGGCCTTTCTCTTTCTTTTCTTCTTCTTCTTCACACCTCCAGAAGGCTTTGGCCAAGCCTTGCCCTTCTGAGATGTCGAAGCGAAGTGCGCCTCGCGCTTCTTGCCTTTTAGAAGCTTTGGCTCTGCTTTTTTTAGCATTGCCATCAACTCTCCAAGAGTCTTCTCTTGGTTCATCATGTTGTAGTTCATGATGAACCTGCCCCAGCTGTTCGATTTCAGCAATCATCTGCGACAAATGATGCTTGACAAATGTACCCTCTGACATACGAGAGCGAAAGAGCTTCTTCTACCTTTCATACTTCTGGAATCTAAGGTTAGATCGGTAAAGGTCCCTCAATTTCAACATCATTTCGTATGGATCCAATCCCTTGTTTTGACGACAAAATTTTGGGGTCATTGCAGCAAGCATGACAGATTGAGCAGTTGAGTTGTCATCATTGTGAGTCTTCCAAAGCTCAAGCTCAAGTGGCTGCTCAATTTCGGGCTTAGGCCCGAGAGGTTTCTCTATCGTATAGAGCATCTTCTCAGCCCCCAGGACAATCCTGAGGTTCATATCCCAGTCAGGAAAGTTCGCACCGTTAAAGACATTTTCGCCCATGATAATATCCCTAACGTTGATCTTTCCAGCCATCTAACTATTCAATTAACTATTTCGGGTACAGTCCAACTGTTAAAAGAAAATAATAAAATATTAGTCTAACTAATATAAATATATAATGACGAAAATAATTTAAAAGCCCGTATTTGGCAAGTATTAAATGAAATTACAAATTTAATAGTGGCCTCCCATTATTTTTCGGCGAGCCTCTAACCCTATGTTGAGTACTCGGGAAACCTAGTTTCCTAGTGGGCTAGGATCCCGTTAAATAACACACAACCTTGACTTTGGCCAACAAGCTGTATGAAACTTAACTAGGTAGATCTCTAAGATCAATTGGATCTCATCCTATTCCTAGATCTGGTAAGTGGACCTCCAAGTTTGAAACATATATCCAATATATGTAAATATATCTGATATATTTCCTAACCTTTTCCTCTGAATCAACTAAGTATTGGCTTTGGCTCAACAAGCTTAATGATTCCAGTTAAACGTGACCCATTGACAGTGGGAAAGATTCGTAATCCACATCGATGAACTAGAAGTGACTTTGACTTTGGCCATCAAGGAACAACCGCCCAAGACATGCAATATAGAACAAAGCTTTCGTGGTTCAAACACATCCGCGATGGACATTGATCTTGACTTTGGCCAACAAACCAGTGCCAATCTTGGATCTTGAGAGCGAACCACTCAATGGAAGGAAAAACGCTTAATATTTGTGTGAGGGTTTTTCGCGTAAATTGGCAACCAATTTATTATCTTTGATTAGGTCTCATCACACACCCTTAAGCATGCATTCTAAAAGCATAATAAGGCGGGAAATAAATTAATAATGATATGCGGATGGATATATAACAATTTTTTCCTAGAACAAATCTCTCAATTTCCTCTCTCCCGCTAGCACTATTCTTACTTCTACATAATACATTAAAGAAACCTCATTTACATTGAGGGGAATACAAAGAGTAAAGAGATAATAGGCTGGAGACACATGTCCAATTTAATAAATTCTAAATTTATTACAATAATTTCCAAAATTGCCCTCACCCTTCTAATATCCATTCGATATACATTATTCATATAATACATCCAAGTATTCACACAAAGCATGTTATTCAATCAATCTTATCCGATTAATTAATCTTTGAATTAATGATCATCCAATGTTCAAACAACGATTTGATTTGCGCGAGTCCAACTCGTTTAAGAATAAATACTCAAAGTACGTATTCTTGAATGATATCGAACAACAATTTTAAATCTAATTTAATTTGTATTCAATACTAATTTTAATTTAATTCCAAATTAAATAATTACACTTATTTAAGTGCCTTTTAGACTTAGATTCTAAATCTAATCTTAATGAGTCTCAAAGGCCCAATTAGTATCCAATACTATTTTAATTAAAGTCCAATGGGCTTTTAATTAATTCATAAGGCATGGGCTTTGGCAATTATGGATCCAATCCATGATGCCAAGGTCCAATAAGGAATCACCCTTTAGCCATAAAATCAATTTTGGCCCATTAGGCATAATTAAATATTAAAAGGCCCAAAAGTTATATTTGGACTTTATGGAAATGGTTTTAGGCCTAATTTGGATCCAATCCAGTTGTCCTAAATCAAGCTTGGCCCAACCAAGCCCATTAAGCCCAAATACAACAAAATTAGCCCAATCCAATTTAAAGACTAATTTAATTAATATAACATTCCAAATTTCACATTAATTTTAATTAAAGTGTAATTGTCATAATTAATTAATCAAACTAACATTTCCAAAACATCAATTAAACTAATTAATCATGTTTTAATTATTCAACTCATGTCCAACATAAATTGAAGCAAAATAATTCATTACATGCTTCTATTGTTCACGGCAATATGGCATAAAATAATAATAATTTGATTTCAATCCAATTAAATCAACATCTAATATCCATTTCATGCTTTAAACTCATCCAATAGTCTAAAATCAAAAAATCACCATGAGCAAAATTAAGGGTTATATTCGGCCACTTGAAGGAATTGGGGAAAATTAGATCCAATTAATTTTTTTCAAATCCTATGATGCATAAATCTAATTCTTCATCATCAAAACACAATCAAGCAACCAATTTGGAAAAATAATTCTACAAACACAAAATCCCCAAATAAAGTATATAAACCCTAAACTTATATCATGCTTAGATATGGCTCTTGATACCATTGTTAGTGTCCTACACATGCCCAAGGTCTCTAATACATGATTTGGTGTGTGAATATTCATAAATAAGTTGCGGAAAAATACTTACAATAAGTGGATGAAGTTCAAAACTTTGTTTGTATTTGAGGAAGCTCAAAGCTTTGTTGAACCTTTCAAACCCAAGGGTGAGTTTCCCTATCACCTTCTTTAACTCCAAATGTGCTAGCAATCTTGAAATTTTGAAACAAAATTTCCAAAGGAGGGAGAAGAGGTCACGGCAAAAGGAGACGGAGAGATGAGAGCTTTTTTTTTCTTTTGATATTTTGATTTCTAAAATCAATTACAAAAGTCAACTTCAAAAGTTGGTATATGCTTTACAAAAAGCAAAACCAAAAGTGTTGGAGGGAAAAATGGTATTAAATGCCCTCAACCACTTCCATCGCTCAAGTAGACATTTGATGTAAGTTGGTGGGCCTCACTTTAAATTAAAAATTCAAGTGGGCTTGCTCAACACACTTCGGGCTCGGGTTCGTTTAATCCGATTAAATAAATTTTCCGTCGCGACGTAATTAAATCCAATTTAATTAAATAATAATACCTAGCAAAATTATTATGAAAGCCGCTCGCGAATTAATTCTAAATTAATTCGTTCGCCCGAATTAAAATCTAATTTTAATTCTGTATTGAAATCTGATTTCAATTAATATATCTAATATATTATTTAATCGATTAATTCCAAATTAATCACGTTCTCTCTTCTATTTGAATTTTATCCCAGATAAATTCTTGCCGCAATTAATCCTAGATTAATTTTCTCTCTCATAATTAATCCCAGATTAATTCTGTTCGAGTCAAATATCATCGGTGAATATTTGGGAAGTGACCCAAGAGATACCTAAATATGTTGGCAGTAAATCCGATCATCGGACTATCCGAACACATGCGTACCCCGTACCACGTTCTTACCAATTTACAAGACATGGTTGGCTTCTAGCAAAGCACCGTGCCTACCCAATTCTCCAGAGATATTCAACAAAGAATATATAATCTATATCAGGCATAGTATACTATGTATTGCGTATTGCGATCCAGTATCGGATGTCACATGCTAGGCCTGGGGCTGGAATTGTGTCTGCCCCGTACGAAGCACATATCGGATCACTAGCAACTAGTCTTTTTAATGGGATAATCATGACCTAGTCATACTATCCCGATAGCTGCAGTATATGAGAGTACTAGTTCTGTTTCCCTGCATGATCATCATCTCCATATGACTGAAGTGATACTTCCATCTTGACATCACACCCAATACACTACGATTCTCAGTAAACCCAGAAGAGGCGTACACAGAACCTGTTAAAGCCCCGGACGACCAAAACCAAAGTGTACTGATTGTCGTAAGTATTAGCGATGCAAGTCTCAGGTTAATACCAAATACACCTACCCTTATGCGGATTCCCATAGACACATAGTCATACTACCAATGGGATTCCAAGGGGTCTATCCAGAGCGAAGCTGTTCCCGGTCCAACGGTTAACAGAACCTCATATCACACTTGTATAAGTATCATATACTTAAATATATGAGAACTATGTCGTTAAGCTTCCATAACGTGCACAAGTGTAATACTAGTCTATTCCGCATTATCGATGTCCAGTCTCAATAATACTACGACTATGGATATTTAATGATTAAACCGTTTGTGGATTAATATTGTCTCATATCTTATTAATCTGGAACTAATCATAATGACTTTTATCATTTATATATCAAAGTAATCTAATTACAAAATGATAAAATAGCAATTTCCTTTGTCACATATTTAATTTGTACAAAAATCACAATGTATTTTACAAATAGTGATGCTATGGGTCATAATTGTCCAACAAGAGGTTGGATACTGATGGCAGTCAGTAAGGTATGGAGTCCACCAAGTCAAGTTAGAGAGAGAAATTACAGTCAGATTCATAGTAAAATCATGTATAAGTCATTGTATTGAGTAAAGATGTCCATAAGTAAAGTTGTAATCTGTATTATTATAGAGTAAATTGTTATGAGCATTAAGTTGCATTTCGTATTATTGAGTTGGTCAATGGTCCCATATATAAGTTTATATTTGAGATGAGTTTAGTAATGTGGATCATAGTCAGAAAGTTAGAGGCTCATGGGAATAGGTCGGCCTATTCCTTGCCAATAGCATCTCCGGGAGAGGGATGTTTCAAAAGTTTTTTTTCTTACTTGATGTTTTCTTTTAATGGTGCACAGGTTTGTAACTGTCTGCTACAAGTTTTATTTCCAAGACAATAAAATCCACATGATATGTGAATTTATTGACTTGTAATAATACATCTTCCATAATTCCTTTTGATCCCTTAACCGGTCTATTGGTAAGTAAATTGAGTAGTTGAAGTTGGTTATAACTCACATATATTAAGTTGTTGGTAAACCGAAAATGGAAGCAAATTAACACTAGCTCAAAGATCAAATAATGGATGTTCAATTCTATGATTTCCAATAGTATAATAAATAGTATGACAACCAGTATCTTTTTTTTTCAATCTATTATTGGTTGAGAGAATAGAACTCACATGTTCAGTTAGAAAAGCTTTCTTTCTTACTTGATGTTTTCTTTTAACGGTGCACAGGTCTTTCAGAAATTTGGCATAAGATGGAGCATGTTTGATGACATCTAACAAATGAATATTGACCTTCACATGTTTAGATATTTCATATATTTTAGGGGAATGGTTCAATTTCTTTATTTTTAATGCTTAAGGAAATGGAGGTGCATGTGAAAATTTGATGACCAATAAAAAGTGCACATTTACTAAATGGAAAATTAATCATTTTATACTTATAGTTTCATTAATCCCCTTAATTTAGCATATTTATAAAATATTAATTAAATTTATATTTGATATATTTTTATTGTGTTTCTTTATTTCTTATTTAGGTGAAATAATACTTTGGAGACATAACTAGAGAATGGACATGACATTTGGATTTTAGAGGATAAAAACTTGAAAAGGCGTTCTAACAGTGTATAAATTCAGAAATTCCAACCTTGCACAATCTTCGTATTTTGGCCATAACATTTTACTCCGATATCGGATTGAAGTGATTCTAGTTCCAGATAAAAGAAGACTCAAATATCTACAACTTTGTTATTGACAAGAGTTTCTAGTTCTGAAGTTTTCAAGAACGAAATTGATAAAAATCAAAAATATGTTATTATTATATTCATTAAAGTTAAAAATATATATATATAAAGTCGATTTGAAAATCCACCACCATTCAGTGGATTGTCAAATCTACACTAAATATGGAGCATGTTTGGTGGATAAAGTTTTGAAAATTTGTAAGTTTTTCTTGCAAATTTGCAAGCGAATGAGGTGCAAGCACCTCTATCTCAACTCGGATTCCATAGTTTTCTCTGAAAATTTGTGGAGTTCTAGCACTAATGTGTTTTATTTTTGGCAAAAATGCAAAAGTGACCCTCTAACTTTCATGTTTTTTCATTTAAGTCCGTTAACTATCAGTTTTGTCAATTCAGTCCTCTAACTTTCAAATTTTATCAATTCAAGGCTCCGTTATAAATTCATCACAGTTGCCGTTAGAAATAACGGCAACAGCAAAGTAAACGTACTTTGCCTGTTATTTAATTAATACCCTCATTAGAAAATATAGGCAGACAGAGGAAGCTAAAGCAAAGTAAACGTACTCTGCTTGCATATTCGAGCTATTTTTTGTCAAAAACACATATCCCAAATTCAATATGACTTTTTGTCAAAAAATTATAAAAATTATAACTAGTGCTAGTAACGAAGATATGTGTTTTTATAAGAGATTAAGATAATCAAATGTTTTACCTACTATATTTAGACTCGAATCGAATGATTCGATTGTGTTATTCTCCATCGAATCAAAAGAGGGAGAAAAACTACCATACAATGTGGTATCACATTTGATGTCATTTACTAAAATATACCTCCGTTGTATGGTAGATTTTCTCCATCTTTTGAGTGGCATGATGGCATTCTCGGATGATGTGGTATTACATTTTATGACAACCAATACTTTTGATTATGTGCAATCGCATGTATTGTAACGTATAACCATTAAGTTTTTGCTAAATAAGTTGCGTATAATTATTTTCCACACTCGTCGCTAGGGTCCACTGATCAACTGCAGTGTAAAATGTATCGTCTCGTGTTTTTTTTTTTTTGAAGGATTGGAAATAACACAATCAAATCATTCGATTCGAGTCTAAATATAGTAGGTAAAATATTTGATTATCTTAATCTCTTATAATAAATACATAACTTCGTTACTAGCATTAGTTATAATTTTTATAATTTTTTGACAAAAAGTCATATTGAACTTGGTATATGTGTTTTTGACAAAAAATAGCTCGAAGATGCAAGGAGAGTACGTTTACTTTGCTTTAGCTTCCTCTGTCTGCCTATATTTTCTAATTGAGGGTATTAAATAAATAACAGGCAAAGTACGTTTACTTTGCTGTTGCCGTTATTTGTAACGGCAACAGTGATGAATTTATAATGGAGCCATGAATTGACAAAAATTGAAAGTTAGATGACTGAATTGACAAAACTGAAAGTTAACGGACTTAAATGAAAAAACATGAAAGTTAGAGGGTCACTTTTGCATTTTTGCCTTTATTTTTTTAAAGCTTTCTTGTAATTTCTATTTATTTCAGTAATAAAATTATGTGTGTTTTTATTAAAATCACAAGTAGCTAATTTCATATTACTGGGTAAATGGTGAAGCTTTTAATATGAAAATATAGATTAATCTCACTTATATTATAATATATAAATTATAATCTAATGATTAATACTTAATTTAAATCTGGATTAATTTTGACAAACTTTGTTACCGCCTCTATGACCGGTTTTATTTATTTGGCATAACTGAGTACCTAACTGGACTTGCTATAGATAAACATTATCACCGTCTTTATAGTTGTTTTATATGTTTTGACATAATTAATTCTTGAAATAAATTAATTGGGTAATAATGATAATTTATATATTATAAAAGGTGAGATTTTGAAATTTAAAATAGTAAAACTGGATCCCCTAATCCCAATATTGTAGGAACCACTTTCCTAGCGCAGCGGAAACACGTTAGGCACCCTGATCGGACTTGAAAATTTTATCTTCCCTTCTCACCAAAAGGCCGAATGTTACCAACAACAAGACTGAATTTTTGCTTTTGTTTTAGACAAAATTTTAGCACCGGAATATCTCTCGAACGGTGGCATAAACTGGACTGTTTTGCATCGGATACACACCTAGTACATTGCCAAAATAGCCCATTAAATGTGTGAATGGATGCTATGCTTCAGATCTGATTATTCACTTAAAAACAGCCCCAACACAGCCCCAAAACAACTATATGTGTTCCCCAAAAATTCTGAATTGAAAACAAAACAGACCGAGCCCCGTATCACCAACTATGTGCTCGGCAGTGAGTAAAAACTATGCTCACTGCTGTGTGTCTAAAGAGAAAGAGGGAGATGGAATTTTGTTCGACGCCGAAAGGACTTTCGTGCTATGTCTCACAACCAACGGGAACTAGGGTGGGCTAGACTCACAATACTAATCCCTAAAAGTTTTAGAGATTCTAAGTCACACAAGTTTTTTCTTTTATTTTCTTCTTGTTTTGATTTTTTTGTTTCTATCAACACTTGATAGAGTTTTTGGAAGAAGAAAAGGTGGCTAGGGTTGCAATGAGAGGCTTAGGCAAAAAAGAAAATTAGAATTCTTTTTATACCTAGGGTTATTTGTTTCCAAAACAAACAAACCATTCCATTTTCCTCCTATGCAAAAATCGGCCATGGTAAGATTATTTTCAAAATTTTTGTAACAACATATTTACTTTCCATAAAAATAAAATATGTTACAAAAATAAAAAGTTAACACCCTATTAAAAGGTGTAATTTCCAAAATGAATCCAAGGATTTCCAAAACCCAAATTTTGAAAATTCCAAATTTGACCTTATTAAAGTATATCACATATAATTAATTTCATGTATTTAATAATTATCATATAATTATTATAACTATATATTAAATTTTAATATATAGTTTCAAGTGTGAAAAAAAATATTATTAATAATATTTTCATATGTGAGTATATAATTAGACTTCCAATTATATTTAATCTGCTACAGTATATTGAGCTAGCATGTGAACCAAATGGACCTATGGTTCCGAGGTCCAATAATCTCGGAATATTAATTAAGCTCTTAATTAAATATTCTGAATTATTAATTCTGAGTTATTCCACTAAAAACCCTAAGCTGCACTTTCATTATCACAAATAGATAAATTAAGTCGAACCACGTCGGTGTCCATCGATATAGTCATTACATAAGGATTAGATCTTTACGAGTATCTCGTAATTAGAGCCGAGTCATAATATCCATTATACCCCTCTAATTATTTTTACGTTAAGTACCATTGATTCTTTAATGAACAATTTATACATAACCATTATGAATGGTAATCTTTATATTCGTGTTAGAAAGAATTGAGCGCTCTAACCGTTCAAAGACCGAATCAACCCTTAAGAAATATACTCATCCACTTCTCGTAAGAAGGAGTGAACTCCATTTCTATGTAAAACGTCCCCAGCTACATACCAAACCATGTCCCAAAGTACGTACTATTGGTTGGGATTGTTACACCAACCTCACATTTGTAAATCAAAGGACATAGCCTGCCATGCAGGAGTTCATAGTACACTCAAGATTAATATCAATCCATAAATGACTATCTAGTAGATCGGAATGAATTTCTTTTTTTAATGGATATTAGAAGAAACTCATTTCTATCTGGGTCCAGTCCAAAATGATCACATCATACAAGGTGTCTTCATTCTCATGTCTCCACATGGACGATCCGGATCAAGGTCGCCATACAATTATAGAATAGACTGCGGCTATAGATAAACCACAAATAAAGTACCGATTTGATTGATCTCTATGGACTATTTTAGATTACTAACTTCAGACTTAAATCCTCATGTGTATGACACTCATACACTAAGTCTGAAGGCACATGAGTAATCTAGGGTAAACATGATAATATACAATATGTGATATTAAACAAACACTTTGATAAATGAATAATGCACCATTTTATTTCATAAAATATAATATTGTTTACATTACAAGATACTTTAGGGCATATATCTCAACAATATCTCACTTGCACTAGAGCAAATGGGACATGTCACGTAGTCCTAGACCATCTAGGTGACCTTCAAACACCTTAGCCGACAAGGTCTTTGTAAACGGATCAGACAGGTTCTCTGTGGATGCAATCTTTGTGACAAAAACATCTCATATCTACACTATCTCCCTGATGAGATAATATTTCCTCTCTATATGCTTTCCCCTCTTGTGACATCTTGATTCTTTTGAATTTGCCATTACACCACTATTATTGTAATAAAGTGTGAGTGGTTTGTCCATATCTGGAACGACTTTCAGATCTCCCAAGAACTTAAGGAGCTAGACTGCTTCATTAGCTGCTTCGCAAGCTGTTATGTACTCAGCCTCCATAGTGGAGTTAGTAATACAAGATTTCTTTATACTCTGCCATACTATAGCCCTACCACTTAGGGTAAACACTGATCTAGATGTTGATTTCCTAGAATCGACATTCGTCTGAAAATCAGAGTTTGTATATCCTCTTAGGATCATATCCTCACCAAAATAAACAAGCATATAATCTCTCGTTCTCTTAAGATACTTGAGAATGTGTTTCACAGCCACCCAATGATCCAATACCAGGTTAGACTGAAACCTACTAAATACTCCCACTGCAAAGCAGATGTCCAATCTTGTGCATAACATAGCATAAATGAGACTACCAACTTCTTGAGGTTTCTTAGGAGACTGTTCATTTGACAAGTGAATTCCATGTCGATAAGGCAAATTTCCTTTCTTGGAATTCTGCATCCCAAATCGCATAAGGATCTTGTCGATGTAGGATGCATGAGACATAACTAACAGTCGTTTCTTACGATCCTGAAGTATCTGGATCTCAAGAATATAACTAGCATCTCCCAAATCTTTCATTTGGAATTGGTTAATTAGCCAGGTTTTCACGTCCGATAATATCTTTACATCATTCCAAATGAGTAAAATATCATCGATGTATAAAACAAGAAAAACCATCTTCCCTTCAATGACGCGCTTGAATACACAAGGTTCATTAACATTCTTCTCAAAGTCATAAGACTTGATCGTGGTATCAAATCTTATGTTTCAAGATAGAGATGCTTGCTTGAGTCCATAAATGGACCTTTACAACTTGCAAACCTTTTGCTCTTGACCTTGGGTTATAAACCCATCTGGTTGTACCATATAGATACACTCATCAAGATTGTCATTCAAGAATGCAGTCTTGACGTCTATTTGCCAAACCTCATAGCCATACTATATGGCAATGGACAGAAGAGTGTGGATAGATTTGAGCATGGATACTGGCGAGAAATTTTCCTCATAGTAAACTCCCTCTTTCTAGGTATAACCCTTGGCCACTAGCCTAGCCTTGGAGGTCTATACCTTCCCATTTGCTCCCTTATTTCTCTTGTAGATCCACTTGCAACCTATAAGTTTTACCCCCATCAGGTTGGTCCATAAGTTCCCAGACTGAGTTGGAGTACATAGACTTCATCTTGAGGTTCATGGATTTGAGTCATTCATCTCTGTCAGAATCATCCATTGCACTACGATGGGTCAATAAATAATCTATACTATTACTGAAAGCGACAACTTGTGCCTCTCCAACTCCTCGATAGCGATCAGGTTGTCACATAACCCTCTCACTATGTCTAGGTGGCAGATCATTATGACAAACTTACATCTGACGCTCAGATGTCAAAGGTGTTATGTGTTTATCAACTATCATTGACGATGGTGCGCTGGTCAAACCAGCAAGTAACTCCTCGAGTAACACCTTACCACGGGGTTTGAACTCTCTCATATAGTCCTCCTTTAGAAACATGGCGTTTTTTGATACAAACACTTTGTTATGAGCTGGGATACTATTTTACTGTAGTGTTCCAGATGCTATGAGCTGGGATACTATCTCATGCTCAACTAAGAATTCCTCGAAATCTCTATAGTGGTATTCTCCCCTATGATCCGATTGTAGAGTTTTGATTGTCTTACCTAACTGGTTCTCAACCTCAGTACGATACTCTTTGAACTTTTCAAAAGTATCTGACTTGTGCTACATTAGGTAAACATACTCATATCTTGAATAATCGTCAAAAAATATGACGAAGTATTCATAACCATCTTGGGCTCTTACATTCATCGGTCCGTAAATGTCCAAATGTATTAGCTCAAGTGGTTGACTAACTCTTATACCTTTTCCAGTAAAAGGTCTCTTGGTCATTTTTCCTTCTAAACACGATTCGCAGACTAGTAAAGTTCTGAGCTTTCACTGGTTTAATGCTCTGTTCTTTATCAACATGTTTATCTAGTCAAGGCTGATATGACCAAGTCTAAGATGCCATAGGTATTTGTCATCGTGAGAAATTTTTTGCCATTTTATTTTAGGTTCTCAACCTTAAACATTTCAGTGTTGAACAGTGGCATATGTGTTAACGATCTTAACACATACAAGTTATTTTCTGAGTTTCATGTGCATATGGTTAATCCATTTCTACCAATAATAACCAAATTAGTATTAAAAGAAACTGAAAACATCATCCAAGAGTTTGGAAACCGAAATCAAATTCCTGCGAAATCCAGGAATGAATAATACATTGTTCAAATTTAAATAACTATTATTTGAAAAACTTAAACTGCAAACTCCCACTACTCTTACTGAAATGACATCATTTGTCCTGACCCTCATGGTGTAGTCACCTTCAACAAGATCCATCCATGAGTCAAGTAGCTGCAAAGAAAAATAAACATAGTTAGTGGCTCTAGAATAAACAATCCAAACAGATTTATCATCCTCCACTAATAGAGATTTGATAACAAGTAAATCGTATTTACCTATAGCCTTCTTCTCATTCAGCTCAGTAAGGTATTTAGGACAATTCCTTTTTCCAATGCCCATGCTTGTTGCAGTGGAAAAACTTTCCGTTGGGCTTGGAATCCTTGGGGCCTTTCTTGTTCTTCTTCTTCTTCATAGGCTTCGTCTTAGCCTTCCCAGTTCCTTTCTTCTTCATCTTTGCAGATTTAGAAGACTCGGTAACATTTACCTCAGCACTGGGCTTACGAGGATCCATAAGCATGGACTCGTAATGGGTGAGCTCATTTAGTAGCTGGGTCAAAGTAAAAGTCAAATTGTTCATAATATAGTTGCTTTTAAACTGCAGGGAACTCTTAGGAAGAGTTTTCATAATCATGGTCACCTGGCTCCGCTCGTCAATACAAGCACCATGGGTTTCGGCAATGTTGAGATACTTTATCATCGTCAAGACCATCTCTCGGACTGATGTCCCATCCTTCATCCTAGTAGTCATCGCTAAAACCATAGCCTCATGATGTTGACGCTCCGAAGGTTGCCCGAACATGCCTGCAATGACTCCATCATCTGAGATGCTAAAGCCATAAGGTAATGCTTTACATCAAGAACCCGGACATCCCTGCTAGCAAGTAGTAGTAGGACTTCTCATTAGCCGCGACCCATTTCTGGTAGGCATCGTAAACAGCTTGGCCATCATTTCTGGCCAGCTCGGGAGGACACTCCTCCGTCAGGACAAACTTTAGGTCTTCATATACCAGGATAGCGTTCATGTTACTTTTCCACTTAACATAGTTTTCTCCCGTTAATTTATCATTTGAGAGTATGGAAATAATTAGAGAAACCATGGCTGAAAAATAAAAATAAACATGCATTTAATATTCATTCGTCGCATATTAAAACTATCAAATAATTTTTGGCATAAATTAAAACATGATGCATGAACCATGAATAACGAATTAGAAACCTAAGAGAATTACTATGCCACGAAAAGCTATCATCCCACAAATAAGTGCCGCCATAGGGTAGGTCAAGTATTTGTATGATAGATCGAGATAATCTAGTATTTGTATGATAGATCAAGACAATCTCAATCGATTAATATATGAGGGAATAATTTGTATTCCTATATTAATCAACCACCGTTTGATTTGATCAAATAATTTTGATTAACATTTAATCATTCCTTTGTTAGTGTGACCCATCGTTTCGAAACCCTTGAACTTAACTAGTGAAGTGCCACCGTAGGGTAGGTCAGTTCACCAGATAAATCTAGAGTACCTATCCTCTCATAATCCAAACTTGATATTGATCCAAAATAGACACCATTCGTATTGGGACGAAAGCAAAGCCGTCTCGAGGCGCTTTTTGAATCTCACATTTTTGGATTAACAATGGAGATCGCGGGATATAATATTGTATGTGTTATAGATACGCCCTATACCCAACTTTTGGATGGGCTATATGTACATGTATTTGTAATATTTTCATTAATTAATAAAATGGCAATCATTATTATACGTGTCTTACATAACTTATATGAATCAACAACATTGTAATAAAGCCATTGGAATAATAAGACGATGGCTTCCATGCCTTATGAGAATCAGTACTCTTAAATATTCCTAGTCATAGTTTTGTGAATAATCTGGGCGTTCACAAACCGGAGAGACTAGCATGATGATATGATCCGCCCTTAAGTGAGGTAGCCGATCTCATGGGCTACTAGCGGAGATCCGTCCGCTTGGTGTATCACATGGATGCATGAGTTGCTCGTGTCCATCGAACTGACCGCCGAAAGTTTTCATATGGAGTGTTCATCCCATGTGTCTATGAGAACTTTCATGTATCGATTATATGAATAGTCCTTAGACTTGAGGTCTTTACAATCTTATGTGTGGATCAAATAACTTTGACATTCTCCTTCCTCGGTTCAAAAGATCCGGTCATAAGTGTATGAATGGGTCATTTGTTGAAACACATGTGTAGGCACTGCATTTTTTACATATAAGTCCCTATGATGAGTCTCATTTGGAGACACTACCTTTTAAATCACGGAAGTCGCGGGAAACGGACGTCAGAATGGGAAATTCAGAATAAGTATGTCACCAGATTCATTTCACAAGTTCACTGTTTTTACTCGTGTTGCGTTCGAGACCACGTTCGAACGTCATGCAAATTGCGGGCGTTCATGTAGTGTTCGAATCGGCGTTCGAACGGTGTCGGTATTTCTGGTTTTGATGCTAGTCTCACATCCAAGCCCAATTATCCCACCAAAGCCCATAAAACACATCCAAATTAAATAAATGCATATTTAACACATGTGGAATTAAATAAAATCTAAAAATCATATACCAATTTAAAACAAATATCATGCCTAATTAAAATCAATCAAAAATATTATATTCCTAACTAAACAAATATCATGCCTAATTAAAACAAATTAAATATATGAACTTCCTAATTAAACCAAATCTTGTCCCCAATCAATCTTTTGTTTTCCTTGTTTAACATCAAATCATATCATCCTTAATGCAAAAATCCCTTCATTGTTAAGCAAGGATTCACCCATCCCTTTTGTCTATAAAAGAGACCCAAAACCAAGACACTCCTTGGGCTCTCTCACGCATACACAAAAAATAACAAGCAAAAAATTTCTCTTCTCCTCTCTATTACCGAGCATATCACCCAAAAAACACCATCTCCATTGCCGCACAAACCACCATTGAAACACTCCCCCGAATAGTAAGCTAAACTACCGAAAATCACAACCTCATATTACCGAAAATCACTACTTAAAACACTCACTGTTTGACCAAAAAACTACCATAGGAACACCCCCCTAAACTACCGAAACTCACCCCTAAACAGCAGCCTTTTAGCCACAAAAAAAGTAGCCTAATACAGCAAAAACAGTGATCGAAAAACAGCAGCAAAACAGCAGCGAAACTGAGGAAAAATAGCAGCCCGAACAGTGAAGCAGTGAAGGGAAACGTTGAACCAGTGAACCAGAGGAGTTGCGGAGCATCCCCCCCTTCCGACGACCGTGTACGGTACTTCCGAGAGTCGACGTAAAAGGTTAGACCTGAGGGCACACTTCGTATTTATTTATATTCATCTTTTAATCGTTTTAGTTATTTTTTTCGTATGAGAGTCGTTCATGGATGAATGTTGTGGCTTTGAATAAAATGGAAAATGTGTCGCCTCTTGTGGTATATAGGATGGAAACCCAGACATAAATTCCGTAGCCGAATCCGAATGGACGGTAGTGCGGTCTGTACTTGGGATACAACTCCACGTACCACTTGAGCAAACGGCGCATATTTTGTTTTATGTTGTTTGATTCATTTATTATCCGTTATTTAAATTCTGCATGTTATTTGTTTGAGTAATGATGATATTAGCGTATGGGCTTAGTAAGTGGGATTAAAGGTCCTCCGTTTCGAGGGGTTAAAATCATTTACCACGATGCTTCGCCGCGCCGGATGACGTATATTCAGTTGAATGTAAGATGTGTTCAATCGGGTATACAAAGTCCGATATCGTTGTCTATATTTTTATTATGCATTATGATATTAGCGTATGGGCTTAGTAAGTTGGATTAAAGGTCCTCCGTTTCGAGGGGTTAAAATCATTTACCACGATGCTTTGCTCCGCCGGATGACGTATATTTTGTTGAATGTAAGATGTGTTCAATCGAGTATACAAAGTCTAATATCATCATCTTTATTTGCATTATGATATTAGCGTATGGGCTAAGTAAATGGGATTAAAGGTCCTCCGTTTTGAGGGGTTAAAATCATTTGCCACGATGCTTCGCCGCGCCGGATGACGTATATTCGTTTGAATGTAAGATGTGTTCAATCGGGTATACAAAGTCCGATATCATCGTCTTTATTTTTATGTGCATTATGTTATTGGCGCATGGGCTTAGTAAGTTGGATTAAAGGTCCTCTATGTCGAGGGGTTAAAATCCTTTACCACGATGCTTTGCCGCGTCTTGTAGCCTGTTATTATTTATTTTGGGTCATCTATTCACCCGTTCACATATGTGTCATATGGTTTACTGTTTTTTGAGGTCACTGCTGTAACCCCGTTCGAACGCATTTCAGAACGCCGCACGAATGCATGTTTTCTGTCTCAGTTCATTGGAACGTGTTTACGAACGCTATACGAATGCGGACCTTCTATTTTCCATTCGAACGCTTTTACTAACACTACTCGAACGCACACGTATTTCCTTTGTCTTATCATGCATCAGGTCTGGTCCCATTCGAACGCGTTCTCAAACGCTATACGAACGCGAACCTTCTGGTTACCGTTCGAACGTGTTTTCAAATGCTACACGAATGCGCATACCCTGAACTGAGTCATTTTCATCACATGTCATGCATAATTGTTTCTTAGGTGATTTCCCTTGTATCATATAATCAATCATACCATTTGTATCTTGGCATTGTCTATTTGATGCGTTCATGAGATGGTATTCAAGCATGATTAGGCCGTTAGTATGTTACTTGGTTCTTAAGCATGTTCTAGCCTATTTAGTTGTTCATTTTCAAGCATGATTAGTCATTTATTTTGCGTTTGGAATTTGCATTATGTTTAGGTTGTTCTTTCTTTTCCGCATTATATTATCGGAGTATGTTCATGAGGTTGTCGTGTGTTATTGCATGTTCGCCGTTATTCCAATTTACTTTCATGCGTGACTATTATTATCTACTGGCATGCCTATGATCGAATGTAATGTGCTTATGACATCGCATGCTAGCCGTATTTATCTTTATGTATGTAAATTTGGACATAGGTTATATGCAAACTTAGATATGAGCCTTGTACTTATGCATGTGAACTTAAGAGTAAATTACCCTTGGAAATAGATGTTGCTTAGGCTTGGTTGAATTATTGCACAAATCATTTTATTACAAGTGGCATAAGTAAGGGACCATTCTGAACCCAATGGTTTGAGGTCTGCCCTTGCGAGGGGTGAGTGCGACCTTAAATCTTTGTCCCGGTTCACACCGGGTGGCGACTCCATCATTATCCAGTTTAGTCCCCCGCGGGCTACTCCGTACTCCCA
Source organism: Zanthoxylum bungeanum (assembly GCA_019454045.1). Taxonomy (NCBI): domain Eukaryota; kingdom Viridiplantae; phylum Streptophyta; class Magnoliopsida; order Sapindales; family Rutaceae; genus Zanthoxylum; species Zanthoxylum bungeanum. Next base: position 42,312 of record SKCR01026106.1, on the reverse strand, counting down.
ACCGGGCCGCGAGCCCAGAACGGCATGCGTTGCCCAGTTCCTTTGTTCCCACAGTCTGGCGACTCCACTAGGGATAGAGAATCGGCACCAAAATAATGTCTTGTAATATTATGATTTGTGCTTTAAGTTAACTGTTCCTATAGTGGGTTGAAAGGGGTTTAATCAAAGGCACTTTTTAAGGCTAGGTAATGGTTTGGTGTCTTTATTCATTCACTACCTTTCTATAAGGAAAATCTATGAAGGCACCTAGATAATCATCTACTCGTAGCCTATTGTGACAGACTAATTTGGAGGACTTGTTGTTTATTCCTATCACCAAGGCGATTAGAGCCTAAGAGGCTTGGGTTTTTAAGAGAGTTCGCACCGCCCTCCCTCTGGGGAATCTACAATAAGAAATCCATTTGAAAGTTAGTCACGTATCATAACTTGTTGGCACGTACCGTAAGGTATAAAAAAGGTGCGCTCACTTGGTCGCTCGGACCCTTGAGTGGGGAGACCTAGTTGTGGGTAATCCTTCATCAGCGAGAGCCTTTGTCTACACTCCCGCAAACCCACACATAGACCGGAGTTGTATGGCCTATAGCAACTATTTCCTTGTGCTTGTGGACCATCCTCATTTGGATGCAGTTGGACTTCTTGTCAGAAATGCGAACTTGTTGGGCCATTTAAACTGGGACGAGTTCGTATCCTATGACAATTGGGCCAAAAGCTTCTGAAATGTTGATGGGCCACTCTGTAGAAATTATTTCTATATGCTTGTGTTTGGGAACATTGTCTTTTGGATCCATTCGGACCTTTTGTCAAGAGGTATGGGCTTGTTGAGCCATTTAAACTGGGACAATAACGTATCTTATGACGATTGGGCCAAAAGCTTCTAAAACGCCAATGGGCCATTATATGTTTGTGTTTAGGAACATTATCATTTGGATACGGTTGGACTTCTTGCCATGAGATGTGAGATTATTGGGCCATTTAAACTGGGACAAGTTCACTCCTATGACAGTTAGCCCAAAAGCTTCTAAAATGTTGATGGGCCGATTTGTGTGAAAATTTTAATGAGTTGATATATTTCTTGTATCGCATACATCTCATTCATCTCATGCAAACATATATCATGTTAACACCCTCTATGTCTATAAAAGATATCATAGAGTCCCGTTGGGTTAGGGAAGAGGGAAGACTCACTAAAAGACCGGTAACAGATATGAGTGGATCATAAAATGAGATATCTCGCGTAGATCAGCTGGAGAATGGTTTCGCCAAAATTACCGAATAGTTGCCAGCCTTGACCACTGCCATGGCAAGTATGGCTGTGCCCCGTGCTGGGGAAACTCTGAGAATGTAATACGTGAGGAGCCTCCGAATAGGTTGGGGGATGACATCCCCGCTTTTGATGATGATATGGCTGAATATGACGCTGGGAGAATAGCCGGGTCTCAGGCCGAGATACAGAAACTCCATGACCAGGTAGAGTTTGTTACCCCTAAGATGAAGGGTAAGGATGAAGACTTACTAGACTATAAGGCGATGACCTTTGAGGAAAAGTTGCATGCTCAGTTCAAGATGCCGGATATGGCCAAGTTCAACGGGAATGGGGATCCGAGGGTCCACCTCCGACAATATGTTTCAGTTGTGAGTTCAGTGGGTTTATCAAAGCGTCAAGTGCAGAAAATGTTTGGGATGTCACTTGAGGGAGAGCCGGTAGTTTGGTATCACAGCCTTGAGAAGAAGATTATGGAAGATTGGAGGGAATTGGCAGATGCATTTCTGAAACAGTATGTTACAGACTTGGAGATTGATTTGTCACTCCGTGATTTGGATAACATTAAGCAGAAGCCGGAAGAAAGCTTCAAGGAGTATGTAGACCGCTGGAGAAACCAGCTTCTGAAGATGCAGACTCGGCCATCAGAGAAGGACCAAATCAAAATGATCATCAAGGGCACCAAGCCCTCCATTTATGGCAAGTTGAGGAGAATGACCTCCATGATTGCAGATTTTCGACAGTTGAGGGAAACTATCATGGATATAGAAGAAGAAGAAGCTGAGAACATAAAGTTCTATGGCCAGAATATGAGGACTTTTGGGGGGCATTCTGAGGCCAAGCCTGCTACTGCCGAAGTCGATGCCATCAGAAACAGGCAATTCTCCAACCTTGGTAGACCTTTGTCGAAGGTATTTGAAAAGTTGAAGGGACAAGGACTCTTAAAACCCTTAGAGCCTAAACCACTTCCAGATCCTATACCACCCAACCTTGACCTAAGCCTGTATTATCACTTCCATCAAAGAAGAGGCTACGAAACTGACAACTGTACTCACCTTAGGCATGAAATCCAAAAACTCATTGATGCCCATAAAATACCTGATCCTGAGAAAGAACAACCCAACACACATCGGAACCCCCTACCAAATTACCACTCTGTTCCACCATCCACCTAAATGATCAACTCTGGCCTACCCGAAAGCTTCATCCTCCAAGCTCTCAACCACCCAGCTTCTTTCATGAGGATAGGGGATGACAACGGTGAAGAAACATAGGCCGAGGAAGAAGGCAATGTTGTGGATGATGAGACTGTCTTCCTAGCTTATTTGATCGCAATTCTACATTTTAATAAAGACATTGATTTTATCTACTTGTTCAAACCTGTTCTTAATGATAATAAAGACGTTCATTTCGTTTACTTACCTGAGTCTCTTCCTTCAACCTGCAACATGAGTATATTTGACAAAAGCATTCAACCCTGGTACTATGATACTCAGTGATGTTTAGAACACAGGGAGTCCTCGGAAGAAGCAAGCAGAAAGGACAGGATATCCATTCAGAAATTAGGAAATGGGGTGGTGAGACTGTCAAACTTGGAAGGAAATGAGTTCACCAAGCCGATTAATATGGGTAGATTGAAAACAGTACTTTCCCTAAGGAAGAGAAGAATGGTCATCAAGGGAATTGGCGAAAGACCTAACCCAATGGGATGGGAAACTCATTCATGCATGCATGCATACACGTAACATATTTTGCAATGGTTGAGGCCCATATCAGTATCAGTCTGGGGGCGAGGCCCATATCAGTATCAGTTTGGGGACGAGTCCCAGGGTTGAGGCCCCATATCAGTATCAGTTTGGGGGCGAGGCCCATATCAGTATCAGTTTGGGGTGAGGCCCACATCAGTATCAGTTTGGGGACGAGTCCAAGGGTTGAGGCCTATATCAGTATCAGTTTGGGGGCGAGGCTCATATCAGTATCAGTTTGGGGCGTGGCCCATATCAGTATCAGTTTGGGGCGAGGCCCATATCAGTATCAGTCTGGAGGGCGAGGCCCATATCAGTATCAGTTTGGGGCGAGGCCCATATCAGTATCAGTCTGGGGCTGAGGCCCATATCAGTATCAGTTTGGGGCAAGGCCCATATCAGTATCAGTCTGGGGGCGAGGTCCACATCAGTATCAGTTTGGGGTGAGGCCCCATATCAGTATCAGTTTGGGAGCGAGGCCCATATCAGTATCTGTTTGGGGGTCGAAGCCCGCATCAGCATCAGTTTTGGGGATAGTCCAGGGCCGAGGCCCACATCAGTATCAGTTTGGGGATGAGTCCGAGGGTCGAGGCCCATATAGTATATGTTTGGGGGTGATGTAGGGGTTGGTGCTCAGAGCGCCAATTCCCGGTTGTATTTTGTTAAATACTTCTGTAAAACATTATTATTAGTAATAATATATGCAGTTTCTATAATATAATCTATTCTTTTATATGGTAAAGACGTAATGACCTAGAATGATTAGTCATGATACAGTTGCAAAAGCGTCGCAACGGACATTGAGATGTATCATGACGTTGTCATTCTCAGACAGTTCCTGGTCAAGGTTTACACTACTTGGTCAGTATAGTAAACCCGTTGAGACTGCTACATGTCGTATACTGGAATATATGATTCCAATGGTTTCTCAATGAACTATAAGTCTTGGAGACTAGTATAGACGTGTAGGTGTTTATAGTGGATAAACACTGAACGACTCACCGAAGATTCTTAATGGATGGTACACCAGCGTCAATAAGAATCTTCTCGGGTTGAGTAGCACTTGTGATTCTTAGACTTGAGATGCCATTGTGGGCACATGAGACATCTTCTACACTTAGATGGCAGTCACGTCACCGATCTATTTAGATCAGACCTCCGCCTGTTCGTTGGGTGTAGATAGATCCTCAGGGTGTCCTATGTGTATCAAGATAGGATCCTTCAGTTCTGTGTACCAGAGCATAGGTAGTCCATATGATTAGAAATCAGATAAAACCATGGGCCCGTGGTAAAGTTTAGAAGCTAGTTCTAAACATTCTTTTAGAGATTGCTAATGGAATAGTCGACTGGATAATCCCCATAGAGATTTGACGTTTACATCTGTATCTCTGGGATTTATCCAGATACCTGTGACGGAGGAATTATACATTTGCCATGACCTCGACCTGTATGGTTTAGCGAGATTATCCGTGATCGTCATAATCTACGGGTGGATAGATTATGGACATGAAATTTGATTTCGTGACGGAAATACCAGAACCTAGAGAGTCTCCATAATGAAACATACTCGTAGAGCACTAGAGCAACATTAAACAAATAATATTGATTATTTATAAAGTCGTTTAATGGTTAAACGCAAGTTACATGCTAAAGAGACCGGATAGTCATTTACGTAATTATTGTGTATTTACATTTAATACTTGATTAATTTAAATACACATTAATTAATAGTCAAAATGAGTTATTTGACTTTTATCCTAAATGAATATATGTTTTTAATATTTAATGTAAATATTATACATATATTTAATATATTTGTATTTGATTAATTAATTAATTATTTAATTGTTAAATGATTAAATTATTAAAATATAAAATTTTTATGTTAGGATATTTAATTGTAATGATTATAGTTGCTTTATTAAAGTAAATAAATATCCATAAAGTTAGTTTAGATATTTAATTTACTTTAACTAAATGCATTTGAAATGAAATTAAAATGAAAATGTTGTATATGCTTGTTATGATTTTCGGCCAAGGCCATTTCACACACAAGTATATATTGTTTCATTTGCTTTTCATTTAACTAACCTAATACACATTTCACAAAAGAAAAACTCCATTGAAGAAAGCTTAAAGAACTTTGAGAAAGAAAGAAAAATCCAAGAAAGCTTGATTTTAGTAAGTTTTCTCCACTTACTATTAGTAGGGAAATTGTTCCTTAGGATCTAGGCTTTCATATTTGATATCCTTAGGTTATTTCTTTCTTTGTTCTTTGTGGTTTTTGTTGATGGAAAACTTTGGTGAAATTGTAAAGCATGTATGATGAAGAAAGGATATGACTATTGTAGTTATATGTAATCTTTTAAGGTTTATGAAACCATGTTGCTATTCTAGAGTTGTTGACCCACTCTTAAATGACCTAGATTTGATCTTGAGTTGTTTCATTGTGTTGAGACTTGAATTAGTTGAAAGATTGATGATTGAAACATTTGATTTAATGTAAATGGCCTAATTTGCCCAATTTGTGGAAATTGAAAAATTAGGGTTTATAACCTATTCCAAATTGGGGGTTTTCATATATGTTGAGCATTTGGGTGTGTATATGATGCATGCAAAGTTTCATGTTGATTGGATTTCATTTGGATGAGTTTTGAAGCATGAAATGACCAAATGGTCAATGTAGGCACCAAATGGTGCTCTCGGCAATTTGAAGGGAAATTGGGATTTTGCTTGCTTTGGTGTTTTGATGTTTTGAACATCATAAGTTCATCTTAGAAATGATTTAGAATCATTCAAAATTGATTGGATCAATTTCGGACTAAAACGGACAAAAATACAAAGCAGGGTATTTCGGTAAATTCACTTAAAATTGTTTTATTGAATTTATTTTCATAATTTGATTATTGGAATATTAAATAAATATGTTTATTAATTTATCCGAGAAAAATTTTTGAAATCTGAAAATCGGATTTTCACTACTTCCGCTGCGTTACCGGACTCACCCCCTAAATAACCCATTCAAAATGGTATCAGAGCGAGTCTGATTCTAGGCCACCTAATATGATTAGCCTTCATTGAATCAATGTTTAATCATGTTTTCTTGACTTTATGCATGCTTATTAGGAACTAATTTGATTAGATTTAGGGTGTATGACACTTAGCGGAAAATCCCTAATAATAAGGTTTAAATGTAATTTTGTATTTGATGCATGTTATATGGTCCGTCTTGTCAATACGGTTTATGAATACTTCTTTGTGACTACATCCGAGACCGTGCCTCTGCTGTGAGGGTGTAGCCGATAAAGATTTATTTATACCGGATGTATATTAGATACTAGATAAATTCAAGCGAAAGCGGAATTCTGAACGTGCCCTAGCTGTCAGGATTACGTAAGTAACTTGAGTTTATCATTGGCGAGTTTAACCTTGGTACGTCTCCTTGTGGGCCTGCCTTCGCAGCGACAACGAGAGACGGCCAGGACCGGGTACTTAGGAGTCATTATTGAATGATTGACAAATGAGTTGTCTACCTGATGAATGTACGTAGGCGAGACCGTGCCTCTGCTGTGAGCCGAAATATATTCACGGGATCCACTTTTCACTATTTATATTTAATTTAATTATTAAATATTTGTATTCTGTTTTGGGATTACAGTATTGCATGATTTAGTGGGAGGGGCATATTAGATTAAAAATCCATGATCTAGTTTATGCTTTTGATATGATATGAAACTGCTTAATTTCTGCTAACCGTTTTTCGTGATCTATATGATAGATTTGGCGATGGCGGGTCAATCCACAAAACCAGTTTGCGCGTATGTTAGATGCGAACAAACTGAAAGGCGCTGAGAACTTTGCAGACTGGGAATTGGATTTGAGGATTGTCCTCGATTCCGAAAAGTTGGGTTATGTTCTTGAGGGTCATTTACCCCTTGCAGTGGGTGAGGATGCTTCAGAGGAGGAACGCCAAGTTTTTGAAGCTTGGAAGGATGATTTAAGGGTTAAATCATACATCCTTAGTTCGCTCTCTCCGAAACTCAAGCAACAATACTATGGAACATCAGATTCCTATAGTATGATAACGCGATTAAGACAATCGTTCGAGAACCAGGAACAGGTTATTGTTCACAAGGTCGCCATGGAACTGTTCCATGCGCGTCTGGATGAGGGGCAAAGTGTTAGCCCACATGTTCTTCAAATGATCGATTTGATCGATCAATTGAGGCAACATAATCTCATCCTCAATGACATTCTCGGTAGGAGTGTCATTCTTGGTTCTCTGCCAGCTTCATTCCGCCAGTTTGTGATGTACTTCAACATGCACGGGACTGTCTGCACCTACCATGAGCTGCATAGGATGTTGCTCACGGCAGAAGAGGACCTTAGGAAGGGATTACCAACTCGCCCTCCTAGATCTACTTCTCTTTCAGCTTCTTCCCAAGGAATGTCCAAGGGAAAGAACAAGAAGGGGAAGAAGAAGAGGAAGGCAGTTGGTCCTCAACAGCAGCCGAAGATAGCCAAGCCCAAGAGGGCTTCTGAAGACAAATGCCACCACTGCGGCAAGGTCGGGCACTGGAAGAGAACTGTCCAGATTACATTGCTCAGATCAGGAGAGACAGAGCATCTACATCAGGTACTTTTATTTTTCCAGTTATTGATTTATCTTTGGCTTGTGAAGCCGTTACATCCAGCTGGATTTTGATTCTGCTTGTCCCATTCACATTTGCAATTCGTTGCAGGTGCTGAAGGAAAGTAGGAGGCTGAAGCCAGGGGAGATGCAGTTGCGGTTCGGGAGTGGAGACTCTTTGGATGCAGTTGCAGTGGGAGTATGCGAGATCTCATTACCGAATGGGACACTTTTGTTATATGACTGTCATTTTGTACCGGGATGTGTTGCTAATATTATATCACTTTTTGTATTAGATACAGAAGGCTATTGTATTAATATTAAGAATAGTTCTTTGTATTTATATGATAAAAAAAATAATATTCAGATCCTTAGTTGTCCAAACCAGCATGGTCATTATACATTGCAAACTTCAAAAGATATATTAAGTACTTGAGTTAATAAACGTAGTTTACCTGTAATTAATAATACTGAACTTTGGCATATGAGACTTGGTCACATTGGCGTTAAACGCCTTACCCAATTGGTTAGGAATGGTTTGATATCAGATCTTACCATTGAATCCTATCCAACTTGTGAATCCTGTATTCAGGGTAAAATGACCAAGGCCCCATTTTCTGGTGTTGGACACCATGCCATTAACTTACTGGAACTCGTACATTCTGATGTATGTGGTCCACTAAGTCAAACTGCTCACAGTGGTTATTCATACTTCGTTACCTTTACCGATGATTTGTCACGGTACGGTTATGTCTATTTGATGCGACATAAATCGGAAACCTTTGAAAAGTTCAAAGAGTTCCGAAATGAAGTAGAAAAACAGACTGGGAAATATATTAAATGCCTTCGATCAGATCGAGGCGGCGAATATATGAGTGGTGAGTTCATGAATTATATGAAGGAGAATGGGATTCTCGCTCAATATACTCCTCCAGGTACACCACAGCACAATGGGTATCTGAAAGGAGAAATCGGACTTTATTGGATATGGTCCGATCGATGTTGAGTTTCACAGATTTGCCCTATTACTTATGGGGTTACTGTCTCTTAACAGCCGCACATCTTTTGAATAAGATTCCTTCAAAGGATGTTCCTACGACACCGTATGAGATATGGTTCGGTAGGAGACCGAATCTTAATTATATTAAGGTTTGGGGTTGTCCTGCCTATGTCAGGGTAACTCAGCAAAGTAAGCTTTCGCCTCGAGGGTAAAAGTTTAGGTTTGTTGGATATCCCTCGAACACGAGGGGATATCTGTTCTATGATACCGAGCATCGAAATGTGTTCGTAGCTCGCTTCGCAAAATTTCTAGAAGTAGAATTTTTGTCAGAAGGTGGTGATCATAGACAGGTTGAGCTTGATGAAGTCCAACCTGAAAACAACGAACCAACGGAGGAACCTCAAGTTCAAGTAGATGAAGGACCTTCAACACACACACTCCGTAGGTCGGAAAGGGTATCTAGACCTCCTGAACGCTTGTATTTGATACAAGAAAAGAGTCTGGATGTTCTCTTAGTTGAAGAGACAGATCCTTTCACCTATAGAGAATCGATGTTGGACATCGACTCCGTGAAATGGCAGAGTGCCATGAAATCCGAGATAGACTCAATGCATGAAAATCAAGTTTGGAACTTGATTCCGCTTCCCGAAGGAATTGTTCCTATCGGTTGTAAATGGGTTTACAAGAGGAAGCGTGGGCCTGACGGTAAGGTTGAAACTTACAAGGCCCGACTGGTAGCAAAAGGTTACACGCAGCGACCTGGCGTCGACTACGATGAAACTTTTTCGCCGGTAGCAATGCTTAAGTCTATCCGGATTTTGCTTTCTTTAGCTGCGTATCATGACTACGAGATTTGGCAAATGGATGTCAAAACGGCTTTTCTAAATGGGTTTCTTGATGAAGAAATCTATATGGAACAGCCGGAAGGTTTCACATCCAGCGAAACCTCCGGTATGGTATGTAAGCTTAAGAAGTCCATTTATGGACTTAAACAAGCTTCACGAAGTTGGAATCTTCGTTTTGACGAGATTATCAGATCGTCTGGTTTTCTCAAGAATTCGGAAGAATCCTGTGTGTATCAGAAGGCCAGTGGGAGCATGGTCGTATTTTTAGTCCTATTATGTTGACGACATCCTAATCATTGGGAATGATTTAGGTATGTTACAAAGCGTTAAAGCATATCTCTGTAAGAATTTCTCCATGAAGGACCTGGGATAAGCTTCATATGTTTTAGGGATAAAACTCTATCGAGATAGACAAAGGAGGCTGATTGGGTTATCCCAATCAACGTACGTAGATAAGATCTTGGAACAGTATAGCTTTGGTAACTGTAAGACAGCAAACATACCGTTCAGACATGGGATTCATCTTTCCAAGAAGATGTGTCCACAAACAGAAGATGAGAAGGTTAGAATGTCTAACCAACCTTATGCTTCGTGTTTGGGTAGCATAATGTATGCCATGTTATGTACGAGGCCTGATATCAGTTTCGCTGTTAGCGTAACCAGTCGATATCAGTCCAATCCAGGTAATGACCATTGGATGGCCATTAAACATATCCTAAAGTATCTTAAGGGTACTAAGGATAAGTTGATTATTTATGGAGGAAACGAACTGCAGGTTAACGGGTATACAGACTCCGATTTTCAATCGGATTCCGATGATAGAAAGTCTACATCTGGATTTGTCTTTACCCTTAACGGAGGTGCAGTATGTTGGAAGAGTTCCAAACAGGGATCTACAGCTGATTCCACCACTGAGGCGGAATATATTGCAGCTTCTGAAGCCGCAAAAGAGGCTGTGTGGATAAAGAACTTTATCACAGAATTGGGAGTTGTCCCAAGTATCGAGAATGCGATTCCGTTATACTGTGATAATACTGGAGCCATTGCGCAAGCAAAGGAACCGAGGGCGCATCAGAAGTCGAAGCATGTGGAACGCAAGTACCACATCATTCAAGAGATCGTGTGCGAGAGGGATATTGTCGTGTGCAAGGTACCGAGTGAAGACAACGTAGCAGACCCGCTGACAAAGGCCATACCTCCGAAGTTGTTTGATAAACACGTGGAGTCGATGGGTATTAGATACAATCGATATTGGCACTAGAGCAAGTGGGAGATTTTGTAGGGGTTGGTGCTCAGAGCGCCAATTCCCGGTTGTATTTTGTTAAATACTTCTGTAAAACATTATTATTAGTAATAATATATGCAGTTTCTATAATATAATCTATTCTTTTATATGGTAAAGACGTAATGACCCTAGAATGATTAGTCATGATACAGTTGCAAAAGCGTCGCAACGGACATTGAGATGTATCATGACGTTGTCATTCTCAGACAGTTCCTGGTCAAGGTTTACACTACTTGGTCAGTATAGTAAACCCGTTGAGACCGGTACATGTCGTATACTGGAATATATGATTCCAATGGTTTCTCAATGAACCATAAGTCTTGGAGACTAGTATAGACGTGTAGGTGTTTATAGTGGATAAACACTGAACGACTCACCGAAGATTCTTAATGGATGGTACACCAGCGTCAATAAGAATCTTCTCGGGTTGTTGAGTAGCACTTGTGATTCTTAGACTTGAGATGCCATTGTGGGCACATGAGACATCTTCTACACTTAGATGGCAGTCACGTCACCGATCTATTTAGATCAGACCTCCGCATGTTCGTTGGCTGTAGATAGATCCTCAGGGTGTCCTATGTGTATCAAGATAGGATCCGTCAGTTCTGTGTACCAGAGCATAGGTAGTCCATATGATTAGCAATCAGATAAAACCATGGGCCCGTGGTAAAGTTTAGAAGCTAGTTCTAAACATTCTTTTAGAGATTGCTAATGGAATAGTCGACTGGATAATCCCCATAGAGATTTGACGTTTACATCTGTATCTCTGGGATTTATCCGGATACCTGTGACGGAGGAATTATACATTTGCCATGACCTCGACCTGTATGGTTTAGCGAGATTATCCGTGATCGTCATAATCTACGGGTGGATAGATTATGGACATGAAATTTGATTTCGTGACGGAAATACCTGAACCTAGAGAGTCTCAATAATGAAACATACTCGTAGAGCACTAGAGCAACATTAACAAATAATATTGATTATTTATAAAGTCGTTTAATGGTTAAACGCAAGTTACATGCTAAAGAGACCCGATAGTCATTTACGTAATTATTGTGTTTTTTACATTTAATACTTGATTAATTTAAATACACATTAATTAATAGTCAAAATGTGTTATTTGACTTTTATCCTAAATGAATATATGTTTTTAATATTTAATGTAAATATTATACATATATTTAATATATTTGTATTTGATTAATTAATTAATTATTTAATTGTTAAATGATTAAATTAATTAAAATATAAATATTTTATGTTAGGATATTTAATTTGTAATGATTATAGTTGCTTTATTAAAGTAAATAAATATCCATAAAGTTAGTTTAGATATTTAATTTACTTTAACTAAATGCATTTGAAATGAAATTAAAATGAAAATGTTGTATATGCTTGTTATGATTTTCGGCCAAGGCCATTTCACACACAAGTATATATTGTTTCATTTGCTTTTCATTTAACTTAACCTAATACACATTTCACAAAAGAAAAACTCCATTGAAGAAAGCTTAAAGAACTTTGAGAAAGAAAGAAAAATCCAAGAAAGCTTGATTTTAGTAAGTTTTCTCCAACTTACTATTAGTAGGGAAATTGTTCCTTAGGATCTAGGCTTTCATATTTGATATCCTTAGGTTATTTCTTTCTTTGTTCTTTATGGTTTTTGTTGATGGAAAACTTGGTGAAATTGTAAAGCATGTATGATGAAGAAAGGATATGACTATTGTAGTTATATGTAATCTTTTAAGGTTTATGAAACCATGTTGCTATTCTAGAGTTGTTGACCCACTCTTAAATTACCTAGATTTGATCTTGAGTTGTTTCATTGTGTTGAGACTTGAATTAGTTGAAAGATTGATGATTGAAACATTTGATTTAATGTAAATGGCCTAATTTGCCCAATTTGTGGAAATTGAAAAATTAGGGTTTATAACCTATTCCAAATTTGGGGGTTTTCATATATGTTGAGCATTTGGGTGTGTATATGATGCATGCAAAGTTTCATGTTGATTGGATTTCATTTGGATGAGTTTTGAAGCATGAAATGACCAAATGGTCAATGTAGGCACCAAATGGTGCTCTCGGCAATTTGAAGGGAAATTGGGGATTTTGCTTGCTTTGGTGTTTTGATGTTTTGAACATCATAAGTTCATCTTAGAAATGATTTAGAATCATTCAAAATTGATTGGATCAATTTCGGACTAAAACGGACAAAAATACAAAGCAAGGGTATTTCGGTAAATTCACTTAAAATTGTTTTATTGAATTTATTTTCATAATTTGATTATTGGAATATTAAATAAATATGTTTATTTAATTTATCCGAGAAAAAGTTTTGAAATCTGAAAATCAGATTTTCACCGCTTCCGCTGCGTTACCGGACTCACCCCCTAAATAACCCCTTCAGTTGAGGCCCGCATTAACATCAGTATCAGTTTAGGGATGAGTCCTGAGGGTCGAGGCCCATAGCAGTATCAGTTTAGGGGCAAGGCCCACATCCGTATCGGTTTGGGGGTGAGGCCCACATCAGCATCATGTATCCATGCAAACATGCATACATATCACATACATACAATTTTTATTTTGTTCTCAGGATTGTAGCGGTAAAGACATCTCATCAAGTAACAGATGCCGAAAATGGCGCTCCAAAATGGAGCACACACAACAGATGCCGAAAATGGCGCTCTAAAATAGAGCACACACAACAGATGCCGAAAATTACGCTCCAAAATGGAGCACACACAACAGATGCCGAAAATGGCGCTCCAAAATAGAACACACACAACAGATGCCGAAAATGGCGCACCAAAATGGAGCACACACAATAGATGCCGAAAATGGCACTCCAAAATAGAGCACACACAACAGATGCCGAAAATGGCACTCCAAAATGGAGTACATACAACAGATGCCGAAAATGGCGCTCCAAAATGGAGCACACACAACAGATGCCGAAAATGGCGCTCCAAAATAGAGCACACACAACAGATGCCGAAAATGCGCTCCAAAAATGGAACATGGTTCGGGAATGAACCATGGGTCGTAGCACCTCACCACCAAATCAACTCAACTCAAAACATTGCAAGTCAAGTGGCAGCTGGTGAGCCAGGTAAGTAAAAATGCATTGCATAACTTTGATAGGATTGTCACAATTACACATCACATAAGTACCATCAAAGTGGGGGCGACTGTAGGCACTGCATTTTTTGCATATAAGTCCCTATGATGAGTCTCATTTGGAGACACTACCTTTTAAGTCACGGAAGTCGCGGGAAACGGACGTCGGAATGGGAAATTCAGAATAAGTATGTCACCAGATTCATTTCACAAGTTCATTGTTTTCGTTCGTGCTGCGTTCGAGACCATGTTCGAACGTCATGCAGATTCCGGGCGTTCGTGTAGCGTTCAAATCGGCGTTCGAACGGTGTCGGTATTTCTGGTTTTGCTGCTAGCCTCACATCCAAGCCCAATTAGCCCACCAAAGCCCATAAAACACATCCAAATTAAATAAATGCATATTTAACACATGGGGAATAAATGAAATCTGAAAATCAAATACTAATTTAAAACAAATATCATGCCTAATTAAAATCAATCAAAAATATTATATTCCTAACTAAACAAATATCATGCCTAATTAAAACAAATTAAATATATGAACTTCCTAACTAAACCAAATCTTATCCCCAATCAATCTTTCGTTTTCCTTGTTTAACACCAAATCATATCCTCCTTTAATGCACAAATCCCTTCCTTGTCAAGCAAGGATTCACCCATCCCCTTTGTCTCTAAAAGAGACACAAAACCAAGACACTCACTGGGCTCTCTCATGCATACACAAAAAATAACAAGCAAAAAATTTCTCTTCTCCTCTCTATTGCCGAGCATATCACCCAAAAAACACCATCTCCATTGCCGCACAAACCACCATTGAAACACTCCCCGAACAGTAAGCTAAACTACCAAAAATCACAACCCAATATTACCGAAAATCACTACTTAAAGCACTCACTGTTTGACCAAAAAACTGCCCCTGGAACACCCCCTCCCTAAACTACCGAAACTCATCCCTAAACAGCAGCCCTTTAACCACAAAAAAGTAGCCTAATACAGCAAAAATAGTGACCGAAATACATCAGCAAAACAACAACAAAATAGCAGCGAAACGAAGGAAACAATACTGCCCGAACAGTGAAGCAGCGAAGGGAAACGTTGAACCAGTGAACCGGAGGAGTTGCGGAGCATCCCCCCTTCCGACGACCACGTACGGTACTTCAGAGAGTCGACGTAAAAGGTTAGACCTGAGGGCACACTTCGTATTTATTTTTATTCATCTTTTAATTGTTTTAGTTATTTATTTCGTATGAGAGTCGTTCATGGATGCATGTTGTGGCTTTGAATAAAATGGAAAATGTGTCGCCTCTTGTGGTATATAGGATGGAAACCCAGACATAAATTCGGTAGCCGAATCTGAATGGACGGTAGTGCGGTCTGTACTTGGGATAGAACTCCACGTACCACTTGAGCAAACGGCGCATATTTTGTTTTATGTTGTTTGATTCATTTATTATCCGTTATTTAAATTTTGCATGTTATTTGTTTGAGTAATGATGATATTAGCGTATGGGCTTAGTAAGTGGGATTAAAGGTCCTCCGTTTCGAGGGGTTAAAATCCTTGTTTCGCCGCGCCGGATGACGTATATTCGGTTGAATGTAAGATGTGTTCAATCGGGTATACAAAGTCCGATATCGTTGTCTTTATTTTTTTTATGCATTATTGTATTAGCGTATGGGCTTAGTAAGTTGGATTAAAGGTCCTCCGTTTCGAGGGGTTAAATCATTTACCATGATGCTTTACCACGCCGGATGACGTATATTCGGTTGAATGTAAGATGTGTTCAATCGGGTATACAAAGTCCGATATCATCGTCTTTATTTGCATTATGAAATTAGCGTATGGGCTTAGTAAGTGGGATTAAAGGTCCTCCGTTTCGAGGGGTTAATATCCTTAACCACGATACTTCACCGCGCCGGATGACGTATATTCGTTTGAATGTAAGATGTGTTCAATCGGGTATACAAAGTCTGATATCATCGTCTTTATTTTTATGAGCATTATGTTATTGGCGCATGGGCTTAGTAAGTTGGATTAAAGGTCCTCTATGTCGAGGGGTTAAAATCATTTACCACGATGCTTTGCCGCTCCTTGTAGCCCGTTATTATCTATTAGGGGTCATCTATCAACCCGTTCATGTATGTGTCATGTGGTTTACTATTTTTTGAGGTCACTGTTGTAGCCCCGTTTGAACACGTTTCAGAACGCAACACGAACGCATGTTTTCTGTCTCAGTTCGTTCGAACGCGTTTACGAACGCGAACCTTCTGTTTTCCTTTCGAATGCGTTTACTAACGCTACTCGAACGCGCTCGTATTTCCTTTGTCTTATCATGCATCAGGTCTGGTCTCGTTCGAACGCGTTCTCAAACGCTATACGAACACGGACCTTCTGTTTACCGTTCGAACGCGTTTTCAAACGCTACAGGAACGCGCATACCCTGAACTAAGTCATTTTCATCACATGTCATGCATAATTGTTTCTTAGGTGATTTCTCTTGTATCATGTAATCAATCATACCATTTCACTACAAGAATTATGGCTTTTAGCGTCCAAATATTTAGCGTCGAAACATTATGCGACGCTAAAAGTTAGTTTTAGCGTCAAATATCAGTTTCGACGCTATATGTCATATTTTTAGCGACGAAATAAAACTTCGACGCAGAATATTAATGTTTTAGCGTCGAAACTATATTTCGACGCTAAAAACAGAACTTTAGCGTCGAATAATATTCGACGCTGAATAATTATATTATTGCAATAATTTTTGGCGCCAAATATTACACTTTTAGCGTCGAAAAACGGAGTCGACGCCAAAAATATAATTTTAGCGTCGAACATATATCGTCGCTAAAGGTGTATGAAGTTTCCACCGACAAATCCTTGACTCTTTCGCGTCTAAATTAACTTCGACGCCAAAAATAATACTTTTAGCGTCGAACAAATTTTCGACGCTAAAGAGTTATGAAGCTTCCACCGACAGGTCCTTGATTCTTTCGCGTCTAAATTAAATCCGACGCTAATTTTTTATATTTAGCGTCGAAAAAATGGTTTCGACGCTAAAAACGGCAACAATTAGCGTCGAATACTCAATTCGACGCTAAAGATAGATTAAAATGCAGATGGTCACCAACCCTTCTCCCCCTCTGTTTTTTCTCTCATTTTATTCCTTTTCATCCTCTGAAATCTGAGAATTTCTCCTCTACAGCCTCACATCTCTCCTAAAACTTTTCAATAAAATTGTAATCAATTTCCGATAAGGTAATTCTTCTTTCATATTTCTTTATTATTTTCAATTTTTATGTTGTTTATATGTTGTTTATATGTTGTTTGTTATTGATTTATGATTCATATATGTAGAGTAAGTATATTAATTAATAAAATATAATTTTTTTTAAACTATTTAATTTATCAACCAATATATATATATTTATATATATTATATATATATATATGCTTAAATTAAGTATTACTGAATTAGTAATGTTGATTACTGTAAAATGATATCTAATAATTATATTATTATATTTAGGTATTCTGCTGAAATGGATAGAAATTGGATGAGCTCTCTGGATAGATTGAGTGTTGAATATCGTAATGGAGTGTTGAGTTTATGGAAGTCGCAAAGCAACACATTGATGCAGAAGGTCGTGTTCGTTGTCCATGTGCAAATTGTTTGAATAGGAAAAGGAAGCGGTTAGATGAAGTTCATAATCATTTATACATGCCAGGAATATCACCAACTTACCGTACGTGGATTTATCACGGTGAGCAGTATCATTCTCAGTCACGGTTTTTTGATGTCGGCGAAGGGAGCAGTAGTTACAATCAACCTGCAAACGATGAGATCGCCGATATTTTGCATGACTTACAAGGTCCACAACTTGGTCATAGTGTTAGTGGCGACATGCCAGTGTTAAGTGGAAATGATCAAAATTTATTTAGTGAACTACTTGATGAGGCAAAAAAAATTCCATTCGAAGGTGCTGGAATGTCGATCTTGAATTTCGTTGTGAAATTATTACACATTAAAGTGATCAACAGAATGACCAATAAAAGTATCGATATGATGTTAGAGTTACTGGCCCAAATGTTACCGGTTGGAAGCGAATTGCCTAAGTCGTACTACGAGGCAAAGAAAACGTTGCGTGATCTGAGAATGGGGTATGAATCCATTCATGCTTGTAAGTTTGATTGTGTATTATTTCGTGCCGAGTATGAATCACTTGAACATTGTCCGATATGTGGTGAAAGTCGGTACAAAGTCCGTGGTATGGGGAAGAAATGCCTCAAAAGATATTGCGATATTTCCCTTTAACGCCCAGGCTGCAGAGATTGTTCATGTCACGACACACAGCGACTGATATGATGTGGCATCATGAAAAGAGGATCGGTGCGGAGGGCATACTTAGACATCCTGCGGACGGAACCGAATGGAAGGAATTTGATGACATGTACCCCCATTTCGCTGAGGACCCCCGTAATGTCAGGTTAGGTCTTGCCTCTGATGGTTTTAACCCATTTGGGAATATGTACAACTCTTATAGCATCTGGTCCGTTATTGTCATTCCATATAACTTACCTCCATGGAAATGTATGAAGGATCCGTTCATGTTTATGTCATTGCTTATCCCTGGTCCACGTTCACCTGGTAAAGATATAAATATTTACTTGAGACCATTGATCGCGGAGTTACAAACATTATGGAATGTGGGTGTGCATACCTATGATGCAGCTTCAGAGCAGTATTTTCAAATGCATGCCGCATTATTATGGACCATTAATGATTTTCCAGCCTATGGTTCATTATCTGGATGGAGCACTAAGGGATACATGGCATGTCCAGTTTGTGCGGATCATACACCTTCGCAACGATTACGGAATAAAATCGGATACACGGGGCACAGGAGATTTCTTGAGTCGAGTCATCCTTGGCGGAGGAGTAAATTATTTAACGGGCAACATGAACCTCAGAGTAAGCCCAGTCGATTGTCTGCATTTGACATACTTTGCCAACATCAACATCTCAAAGACAGCACACCAGGTAAACATCCTAATAATAGAGATAAAAATCGAAAACGGTTACCTGAAGAGTTGAATTGGACAGGAAAAAGTATTTTCTTTGAGTTAGAATATTGGGGGACTCTGAGTTTGCGACATAATTTGGATGTAATGCATATAGAGAAAAATATTTGTGAGAGTTTAGTGGGTACACTATTCAATATTCCGGGTAAGACAAAAGACACTATAAATGCTAGATTGGACCTACAAGATCTTAGAATTCGCAGTGAATTGCATTTACAAGACTCATCTCCAGGTTTTATTAAGCCTCCTGCTAGTTATGTGCTCAATCAATCGGAGAGAAAATCATTCTGTGATTGGCTGAAAATGGTTAAATTCCCTGATAATTATGCATCCAATATTGGGCGTTGGGTCAGAGATGATACAATAACGGGATTAAAGAGTCACGATTGTCATGTGCTGCTCGAGATTCTCCTTCCTGTTGGCATTCGACCTTATCTCCCCCCGAATGTATGCGACGCCGTACTTGATCTATGTGGCTTCTTTAAACAATTGTGTCAGAGGACATTAAGCACATCTGTTATTGAATACCTTGAGCGAGGAATCGTTATAATCCTATGCAAGCTGGAGCGAATTTTGCCACCCGCTTTCTTTGATGTCATGGTACATCTGGCTGTGCATTTACCGGATGAAGCTAGAAAGGGAGGTCCTGTCCATTACAGATGGATGTATCCCATTGAGAGGTACTATATATATATATATATATATATACAGTTTTATATAAGAAAATTTGTAACCGTTTTTATGTGCATAGAATTTAGTGTTAATGCAAACTTGTTGTCATATCTGCAGAGCTTTGGGAGATTACAAACAATATGTCAAAAACAAGGCACGACCTGAAGGTTCAATAGCTGAAGCTGTTATAATAAATGAAGCAATAACATTTTGTTCGATGTACATGCAGAATATTGAAACTCATTTCAATCGTCGGCCACGAAACTATGATGGAGATGCAAGTAATAGCCAAGAGATCACAATGTTCCGTCAAAATTACAGACCATTTGGGGCAGTAGGTGTCAAATTACTAACCCGTCAGGAAGTTCAACGTGCGCATTGGTTTATATTGAGTAATTATGATGAATTGCAACCGTATTTAACGTAAGTTTTTCTGGTGCATCATTACTGAATTTTTTCCATACATTAACCGTGATAATTTATTGTAGGCAACATCTAACAATGCTACAAATTGCTGGTGACCATAATGTTGATGAAACCCACAAAAGAATTTCCTAAATGGTTTGAGACAACTGTAAGTTATAATATTTTATATTTATTTTGATCCTAACATTAGACATTTCAGTTTGTTATATTAACACATATATTTCATTGTCAGATTATTAATCAAGTGGAAAATGGTCAATTGGACTCGCAATCCTCGTTGGTTTTTTGGCTTATGGGCCTCAAATGCAGGCGTATGAGTACAGTGGATGTATTGTCAACGGAGTTAGATTTCATACCGAACAGCGAGATGTTAATCATGTGACTCAAAATTCTGGAATTGTAGTCCAAGGAGAACACGGCTCAGATGTAATTGACTTCTACGGCGTATTGCAATCGGTCATTGAGTTCATATATCGACCCAGACGACATACTGTGCTATTCCAATGTAAGTGGTTTGACACTAATGCCAGAAAGAGGAGAATTCAAGTTAGTAATCATCTCACGTCAATTAATGTTCAACGTTGTTGGTACAAGAATGATCCATACATTTTTTGTACGCAAGCACGTTCAGTGATATATATACCTGATCCTAAGTTAGGAACTGGATGGATGGTGGTAGAAAAGTTACAACATAGGGCCATTTGGGACACGCATGAGAAAGATAGAGTTGACATATCAGATGAAACACAAGAAGTCTCCAGCAATTTTGAAGTTCCTGAACAGATATTTGTTGGACCAACTGTCAACATTCCTGAAAATATAACATTAACTCGATCTAGTACAGACGTTGAGTTAATTCCTCATTCTGAAGTGAGCGTTGAAGTAGCAAGTGAAGAACAATTTGACACTGAAGATGACTTCGATTCCAGTCACGAATCCTCAAATACCGACGATAATAGTGATTAATTATGAAGTTACAGTATTTTGTATGGATGAATAATTTTATGGATTAATGTATGGTTGTTGATTTTAATTACTCTTTAGATATTGTTGAAATATTAACATAATGATTAATAATATAACTATGATAGGAATGAGTTTTTGCTGCTGAGCCGAGGAAGAAGAGAAGCACTGGTTTTAGGGATGTAAAGGACATTTAGCGTCGAAATAATTGACTTTTAGCGTCGCATACGTCGACGCTAATTGTTAAGCGGGTTATTGAAAAATTAGGGTTTTTTTTCCGGGAAATTTAATTTTTATGTAGCGTCGAAATACTATAGTCAACGCTATATGTCTTACATTTAGCGTCGCCAATTGTATGTCGACGCTATATGTCTTTACTTTAGCGTCGAATGTAATATTCGACGCTACATAAAAATAAAATTATTTAGCGTCGAAATACTATAGTCGACGCTAGATGTCTTACATTTAGCGTCGCCAATTGTATTGTGACGCTATATGTCTTTACTTAGCGTCGAATGTCAATTTCGACGCTAAATAAAAATTAATTTCCCGGAAAAAAAACCCTAATTTTTCAATAACCCGCCTAACAATTAGCGTCGACTACTGCGACGCTAAAAGTCAATTATTTCGACGCTAAATGTCCTTTAAATCCCTAAAACCAGTGCTTCTCTTCTTCCTCAGCTCAGAAGCAAAAAACTGCAACCTCATTCTCCAACAGTGACGAACGAAGGAAATCAACAAGTAAGTCTCCTTGTTGATTTAAAATTGTTTATGAGGATGAATTTGATGAATTTGAGGATGAGTTTGATGATATTATTGATGAAATTGATGAATTATTTTTTGATGAAATTGATGATGATGATGATGATGATGATAGATGATAGATGATGATTATTTTTTGCAAGAACAGCATCATTTGCTGCTGTTCTTGCCCACAACAGCAGCATTTGCTGTTGTTCTTGCCCAAGAACAGCAGCAAATGCTGCTGTTCGTCTTCAAAATCATCATCATCTTTGGTTAATATTTATATAATGTTAAGTTTGAATTTGTGCCCTCTTTGGTTAATTATAACTGTTTGATAAGTTTGAATTCCAGTGAGCTCACGTTCGTATGGCGTTCTTTAACGCGTTCGAACGGACCAATTCCAGTGAGCTCACGTTCGTATGGCGTTCTTTAACGCGTTCGAACGGACCAATTCCAGTGAGCTCACGTTCGTATGGCGTTCTTTAACGCGTTCGAACACCCACTTTTTGCCTTAGACGTTCGAACGCGTTAAAGAACGCCATACGAACGTGAGCTCACTGGAATTGGTCCGTTCGAACGCGTTAAAGAACGCCATACGAATGTGAGCTCACTGGAATTGGTCTGTTCGAATGCGTTAAAGAACGCCATACGAACGTGAGCTCACTGGAATTGGTCCGTTCGAACGCGTTAAAGAACGCCATACGAACGTGTGCATGAGAAGTCGTGTGATTGTGTGCTTCGTGGTTGGTTATATGTATCCCATTGAGTGTGTGACTGTGTGTATGTACGTGTATGATGGAACTCGTAGATTATATGGATAATGAATGCATATGTGAAATGAATAAATGAATGAATGAATTTGAAAACGAAAGTGAGCATTCGATGTTATAAGCGCTTTTGTTAAGTTGTATTGACTTGTATGGATATGTATGTATATGTATAAGAATTTTGGAATTTGATGACGCTAATGCGACAGGTTTTTGCAGATGGCACCGGGCAATCGCAAACGGGCTACCACGACTCCATCTACATCAGCAAGGGCAACTAGCCCTGGTGATTTCTCTGCTAGCACAGGTGAGTCCAGTACAGTGAAGGGTCGAGGACGCACCCGTGGCCTGGGGTTGGCTAAGTACGTTAAGGCTCACGGTCGTATCCGGATAGAGATATCAGATGATGGACACACTCAAGTCGGACAAAATAATTCAGCGTTTAATACAGCCATAGGAGCTACAGCTCGATATGAAGCTCTCCAAAACTACGTATCTTGGAGAAAGATACCGTGGGAGATGAAAATGAACCAGTTATTCCCTTCGCTACTTGTAAGTTTTCGATATTGTTTGTTATTTAACATTTTTATTTTATACTTATTTTTACTCGAATTTTCATGTAGGAATGGTTCGACTTCGATCTGACCCAAGTGAATGTCCAACAATATATTGACTACCACATGGGGAAAAGTTATAAAGATTA
Organism: Zanthoxylum bungeanum; assembly: GCA_019454045.1. NCBI lineage: Eukaryota > Viridiplantae > Streptophyta > Magnoliopsida > Sapindales > Rutaceae > Zanthoxylum > Zanthoxylum bungeanum. The sequence continues at coordinate 19,068 of SKCR01026106.1, read as the reverse complement.
TAGAACAAAAGTCTTGAAACCAATATTCGACGAACATGGACCTTCAAATGCTCCACAACACAAACCTGATTTTATAGAGGAACAAGACTGGACATTTTTATGTGAGCTTTGGTCGAGCAAAAAACACGAGGTAAATTTTGAAATAAACGGAAATTTATAATTGTCTTTGTTTTCGGTACTTACAGTGTTCGTGAATACATGATAAATGTCACGCAAATGCGGAAAATCGAAGTCACTTGCGTTTTAACCACCGTGGAGGTTCGAAGCCATTTATCCAACATCGTGCCGAACATTCTGAGGTAAATATATCCTAACGTAAAATTTAACAGTTAATTGTTTTTACTATCTGGAATAATATTGAATTATTTTATGTTTATAACAGAGTAGCACATGTGAGGTGCAATCATTTCCAGATTTTTTCCGTGTGACGCATTACAATGACAAGAATAAATGGATAAATGAAGAAGCCGAACGCTGCTATGTAAGTTTCAGTTTTTAAAATAAAATAATTAATATTATATATGTTAATTTTTTTCTCAAATTCTAATATTAACTTATTTTTTGAAACAGAACGAAATGATGGAACTCCAACATCAAACTCAGGAGACAGGGACCGACCCCATACCAGATGAGCAGCTGTCGCAATTGGTTTTCAAGAATCAGACAGCTTACAACGTTGGTCTTGGCACTCGTAAGAAGCCAACGTCATCTGCACGCAATAATGGTAATTCGGACAATGTCTCTCTTCGAGACGAGTTAGTCACCACCAAAGACGAGCTGCAGCAGACTAAGGAGAAGCTACAACAGGTCACGGTGGACCACGAGAAGAAGATGATGGACCACGAGAAGAAGATGGAGCAGTTGGAACAGCAACTGCTGGCTTTCCGTCAGATGTTCGAGGCCTCAATGAGTCATGGTGCATCGGGCTCGAGCGTCCCCCCATCACAGTAGCAATTAATTTTATATTTGGATTTGTATAAACATTTTCAACAAATAGATTTAATATAATATTTCTTTTTTCTAAAACGAATTTCAATATAATATTTCGTCATTAATTACATTTTTTTTCAACTAAATTAAATATTTTAGACCAAAAAATAAGTAAATTACTAATTTTTAAAAAAATAAATTTTTTACTTTTAGCGTCGAATATTTCGACGCTAATAGTATACAAAATGGTCGTTGTAAGCGTACATATAATTCTTTTTTAATATACGTTAGCGTCGACGAGTTTCGACGCTCAAAGTCACTTTTAGCGTCGAAACATTTCGACGCTAATAGTAAAAAAAATGGTCGCTGTAAGCTTACATATAATACTTTTTTAATATACTTTAGCGTCGACACCTTTCGACGCTAAAAGTTTGAATTTTTGCGTCGATATATTTCGTCGCCAAATATACAATATAGCGTCGAACAGTTTACTTTTAGCGTCGAAATAAATTGGACGCAGAATACTGTTTTTTAGCGTCGCAGTTGATTATTTCGACGCTAAAAGTGGTTTTCGTCGACATTTTATCGTCCATTTTTTGCGTCTAATTTTTTCGACGCTAAATATCATTTGCGTCGAAATCGTCACTTATGGCGTCGAAACAATTCGACGCTAAATGGTCTAATTCTTGTAGTGTTTGTATCTATGCATTTGTCTATTTGATGCGTTCATGAGATGGTATTCAAGCATGATTAGGCCGTTAGTATGTTACTTTGTTCTTAAGCATGATTTAGCCTATTTAGTTGTTCATTTTCAAGCATGATTAGTCATTTATTTTGCGTTTGGAATTTGCATTATGTTTAGGTTGTTCTTTATTTTCCGCATTATATGATCGGAGTATGTTCATGAGATTGTGGTGTGCTATTGCATGTTCGTCGTTATTCAATTTGCTTTCTTGCGTGACTATTATTATCTACTGGCATGCCTATGATCGAATGTAATGTGCTTATGACATCGCATGCTAGCCGTATTTATCTTTATGTATGTAAATTCGGACATAGGTTATATGCAAACTTAGATATGAGCCTTGTACTTATGCATGCGAACTTAAGAGTAAATTACCCTTGGAAATAGATGTTGCTTAGGCTTGGTTGAATTATTATACAAATCATTTTATTACAAGTGGCATAAGTAAGGGACCATTCTGAACCCAATAATTTGAGGTCTTCCCTTGCGAGGGGTGAGTGCGTCCTTAAATCTTTATCCCGGTTCACACCGGGTGGCGACTCCATCATTCTCCAGTTTAGTCCCCCGCGGGCTACTCCGTACTCCCAACCGGACCGCGAGCCCGGAACGGCATGCGTCGCCCAGTTCCTGTGTTCCCACAACATGATGTTTGTAAAGATACAACAGAGAATCGCCACTCTCTCGGATAATATTTTCTTATAATAGTAGTATTCCAGTTCGCGGGTTGATATGTGTGATCAGTGCTTGAGACTGTGACCACAGCGGAAGAATCATGTGAGATTCTTGGGTTAGCACGATTCATGACACTATCAACATCATACATTTGACCATATGGGTAAACACTTTCTGTATCCTAGGTAAATAGGTGGGGATACAGTGAGGCGAGGGACCGTATCATATGTAAATCACATACAGAATAGGTATATATATATCTTTCCTTCTCATTTGGGGGCCTTGGCATATTGCTAGATGTCAACCTTGGTCATTGAAATCGAACGACCATCTGATCGGAGGATAATTTATGTTCGATTAAATCATCACGATTCATTTCATGTCCAACTTGAGGGGAACCCAAAAGGTCACACACAACAATGTCGAAATCAATGGTTAACAGTGCACAATACAAATATAATAACATATATGATTGCTTAGGAATTGTTCAAAATGGTTCAATGTGTTTAATTATTGAACAGATCATTTCTGAGGTTCCATAGTGGCTTAGGGATTGGTGAATGACGATAGGGGCACTTTGGGAATTGGAAATAAATAAATAATTAATTAATTACTATTCAAGTGAATAGTAATGTGAATAGTAAAAAAATTGTTATTTGTTTTGAATTCCAATTCGGCCCAAACTCTTATTAGGGTTTTATAATCTCATTAAACCACTAAATTAGGATCCAATGGCTAAGATTAAATTAGCTTTTATCCCACATCGGATTCTTAATTAATTTTGTTGTCTTTGGAGCACTATATAAACCCAAAGAATTCTTCAAAAATTTTACACCAAAAACCTTTCATATCTTGGGTTTATATAAGTGAGCAACTTTAAAGTTTAAGAGTAAGCCACTGATTTTGAGGATCCTTAAGTCTAATTGACTAGAGGAACCTCGAGTTAAGAGTTTTGAGGTATTTTCCTAGGCTAGCACCAAGGGCAAAATACCCGTGCACTCAATGCGTAGTCTTGTCGTTGAGTTTTGGCTTTTGTGTGTGCATCTTTGGAGGCTACACACTTGGGTGGCTCTTTGGAACGTGGAAGAGCTTGCTGAGTTCGAGAAAAGCTTGTAGATTGAAGGGAGGACTGGAGGAGTCTACGGTTCAAGTAAGTCTTTTTCTTTCTTTATTTTATTTAGAGTTCTTATGATAGTTAGCATGTTTAGGTTTATGTTCTTTGCATGTTTTATGAGTTTTATGCTTAGAATATATAGTAACATGTCTAGGCTTGTAGAATAATCAAAACAAATGGGTCTTGGGCAAAGGGAAAGCGACATAATAATTTTAATTTTCCGCTGCGCACTCGCGGCCGCTTCCCAACAGTATGTCCCTCTCCTACTCACTATTTTAAAATTAAGGTTTCTATTTTAAAATATCCAATATTTTATATTTACTAGTGTGAATAAATTTATGGCGGCTAAATCATAAGTTTTACTAACATTAGTATATTATTAGTGACCTAACCAATTTTAACTCTTAAAATTTATATCACTAATATTATTAGTCTCTACTAATTCATATACTCAATTAAAATAATTTAATTGGTGTAGTATTAGTGACCTATTATATTTTAACTTTTAAAATACTATAATACTATTTGGTTTAAAATTTATGGAATCCTAAAATAGTCAAGTTTTTAATTAAACTATTTAAATAATCTAAGTGCGTTATAAAATCCAAAGGTACGTGGAATTGTATCCCGAGTGCAGACCACATTACCGTCCATTCGGATTCAACTTTGAAATTTATATCCGGGATTCCATCCTATATACCAATGGAATTTATGATGCACTTATTAAGCCCAATATATTAGAATTTCAAAATTTTAAACTTTAAAACCAATTAATCCAATTAATCGTTTTCCATGCATATTATATTCCAATTTAACATTTTTAATCACATAAAATCACATTTCATGTCTAGATTATATATGCATCCAAAACTATATTATGGCATGTAAAATGCAAGAGTAGACACCTTAAGCTATATGACATGTTATTCAAACATTTCGAATTAAAAATACACAAAAAAAAAAATTTGCATTGACCGGGCTCTTTTTTTTCCTATACTAATCTAATTAGTACAAAAATATCCCAAGGTATCCTTTGGTCTTCAAATCTCGCTCCAAAATGGTGTTGGTTCCTTTTGCGACTTCAGTGCTCCAAATTACAACAATTGAAACTTTTACAATGGAAAATTAAATTACAACATTTTTTAAACAATGGCCTTATGACCTTATATCTCAAAACCAAAACCAACACAAAAATAAGAGCCGGAAAAATTTACGACCAATGCAAAATCCATTCATCATATGAAAAACAATAACCATTCATCTTATGAATATTATTTTGTGCCTACTCATCTAAACATGCATATCAATATTTATAACTCATATAAATATTTAAAACAGTAGCTTTAAATCAAAAGAGAAGGGTTAAAAACATTTTTCAACATTTGTTCTCGATGCCAATTGTAGGAACAGCTTTCCTAGTGTAGCGGAAACACGTTAGGCAATCGGATCGGACTTGAAATTTTTTTCAGCTTTTCTCACCAAAAGGTCGAATGTTACTAACACCAAGACTGAATTTTTGCTTCTATTTTCGATAAAATTTCAGCCCCCGAACAGCGGCACAAAACTGGATTGTTTTGCACCTGATATGCTCCCAACACACTGCAAAACAGCCCCTTAAATGCGTGAATAGCTGCTATATTTAAGATCTGATTATTCACTTAAAAATAGCCCCAAAACAACCCTATGTGTTCCCCAAAAATTATGGATTGAAAATAAAACAGATTAAGCCCCGTATCACCAATTTCGTGCTCGGTAGTGAGCAAAACCTATGATCATTGTCGTGTGTCTAAACAGAAAGAGGGAGATGGAATTTTGTTCAACGGCAAAAGGACTTTCGTGCTATGTCTCGCAACCAAGAGAAATTAGGGTGGGCTAGACTTACAATACTAATCCCTAAACGTTTTAGAGATTCTAAGTCACACAGATTTTATCTTTTATTTTCTTCTTGTTTTTATTTTGTTGTTTCTTTCAACACTTGAGAGAGTTTTTGGAAAAAGAAAAGGTGGCTAGGGTTGCAATGAGAAGCTTAGGCAAAAAAAGAAAATTAGAATTTTTTTTATGCCTAGGGTTATTTGTTTCCAAAAAAAAAAACAAACCCTTCTCATTTCCTCCTATGCAAAAATCGACCAAGGTAAGATTATTTTCAAAAATTTTGTAACAACATATTTACTTTCCATAAAAATAAAAAATGTTACAAAAATAAAAATTTAACACCCTATTAAAAGGTGTAACTTTCAAAATGAATCCAAGGGTTTTCAAAACTCAAAATTTAGAAATTCCAAATTTGACCTTATTAAATTATATCACATATAATTTAATTTCATGTATTTAATAATTATCATATAATTATTATAACCATATATTGAATTTTAATATATATTTTCAAGTGTGACAAAATAATATTATTAATAATATTAATAATATTTTCATATGTGAGTATATAATTGGAATTTCTAATTATATTTAATTTGCTACAGTATATCGAGCTAGAACTGGGACCAAATGGACTTACGGTTCCGAGCTTCAATAATCTCGAAATATTAATTAAGCTCTTAATTAAATATTCTGAATCATTAACTCTGGGTTATTCCACTAAAAACCTGAAGCTGCACTCTTGTTGCCGCATATAGATAAATTAAGTCGAACTACGCGGTGTCCATCGATATAGTCAATACATAAGGATTAGACCCTTCACGAGTATCTCGTAATTAGAACCGGGTCATAATATCTGTTATACCCCTCTAATTATTTTTACCTTAAATACTATTAATTCTCTAATGAATGATTTATTCATAACCATTATGAATGTTAGTCTTTCTATTCGTAATAGAAAGACTTGAGTGCTCTAACAGTTCAAGTACTTAATCAACCCTTAAGAAAAATACTCATCTATTTCTCGCAAGAATGAGTGAACTTTATATCTATGTAAAACGTCTCTAGCTACACATCAAACCATATCCCCAAAGTATGTAACTATTGGTCGGGATTGCTACACCAACCTCACCTTTGTAAATCAAAGGACATAGTCTGCCATGCAGGAGTTCATAGTACACTAAGGAATAAGATCAATCCATATATGACCATCTGATTGATCGAAATGAATTTATTTATTTGACAGAAATTATAAGAAACTCATTTCTATCTAGGTCTAGTCCTATATGATCACATCATACAAGGTGCCTACATTCTCATGTCTCCACATGGACGATCCCGGATCAAGGTCGTCATACAATTATAGAATGGACCGCAGCTATAGATAAACCACAAACAAAATACTCATTTTGTTTGCTCTCTATGAACTATTTTAGATTACTAATTTCAGAGTTAAGTCCTCATATGTATGACACTCATACACTAAGTCTGAATGCACATGAGTAATCTAAGATAAACATGGTAATATACAATATGCGATATTAAATAAACACTTTGATAAATGAATAATGCATCATTTTATTTCATAAAATATAATACCGTGTATATTACATGATGCTCTAGGGCATATATCCCAATAAGTATTTTATTTTATTGTTGCAGTCCAATTTATAAATTTCCAATCACTTTAAACAACTCAGTCTTTTTCTTTTCACTCAATTATAGATCTTTCCGTCACGTTTTTTGGGATTTCTAGGTCTTAGAATTCAGATTTCATATCCATTTTTCCATTGAGCATCTGAATCAGTATTTTACCTACATAAGAAATAAAAATTACAATAAAAATATACAAAACATAAATTTAATTATTATTTCACAAATGTGTTAAATTAAGGGGATTAATAAAATTACAAGTATACAATGATTAGTTTCTCTTTTATTAAATGTACATTTTTCAATGTTCATGAGTGAGATACAAAATTTTTCAACCCTTGAATATGAAACTTCAACTTCTTTATATAGGCTCTAAAATCCATTATTCTACCAACTCATGATGTCAGCCGTCGTAGCAAGGCCATCATTACCCCTACGCTGCTTTCCCCAACTACTCAACAAACAATTGTACTACCAATGGGTTCAACCACCTCTGTCAGTAGAAACTCATCATTACAACTTTTTAACCACTGATACACATTTTGCTGATGCGACAGCATATGATTCAACTACTCTAATATTGTTTCGTCCTATGAATAGTTGGCAAAGTCTTCCTCCAATTAGAGTCATTGATAGGACACATGTTTTATGACCTCAACGCAGGTCGGCCTGCAGTCACACCGTCGGGTCGGGTACCCAAGGTGGATGATACTCCTCAAAGCTATGCCCAACTCTTTCACCAGGTCGGGTCGATCTCATCACTTGCTTCCTCCTCATCGAGCTCTGCTCTCAGGAGAACTCCTCTACTATACGGTCGGGTCTCTCTGGCTGACCAATCTAACTTCGAGCCTTCAGCCCTTTGCTATCCACTTTTGACTGTAGACTCCACTCTACCCTCCTCGGTACATGAACCTACTCGGGGCTGTCGCTCAAGAAATGGACGTGTATGTTCATTCTCTAAGCCTCAAAACAGTAGCGCTTCTCCCTTCAAATGACTTTCCAGTAGACCCATTCATCATTTTTAGCGAGTAATTTTTATTTTTTTTTAACTTTACCCTTCAGCCTAAGTTTGGCAGGCTGGCTCTTCAGAATTTGCTTTCTGATGGGTCATTTTATGTGATTTATACCTATCAATTCTTCAAACTAATTGACAAAATAACCAACTGGTCTTATACAGAAAGAGAAAGATTAGAAGTTCTCACTTCTGTGAGAGACGATAATAAGCAAATGACTAGTGAGTAGTGACAAACTGGGAAAGATTCAAGAGCCAATAATAATAATAATTATAATAATAGTAAGCTTGGTGTTCTTGTTCTTGGGGCTCACATATCAATTAACATGAACATGTGATATCACTAAGGACAAATGAGGAAGTGAAATTAAAACGTTTTCATTTTGGATTCAGTGCAGAGCCATCCAAGACTAATTCTGACATGTTTGAACTACTTTCAAATTAAACTATTGACTACATTTTTTTTCCTGATTTGAGTTGTGGTAAGTTTTATATAATTTTTTACTATATTTGTTTTATACGTGTTTTAATGATAATGTATGATAAAAATTTAATTATATTTAAATTATTATTCATAAATTATTGATTATAATTTACAAAAAACTGAACATAAAACTCAAAGTTAACACGTAATTTAAGTCATTGTTTTACACAGCACAAATCACACCCCTTAGAATTTGAAAAAAAAAGTTTTCCAATTATGGTATCCTATTTCAGTTTCTCCCACATTTGATACAGCCCTATAGCTACTCAACTCTCTCTATATCTCTCTTTACTTTTTGCTGCAAGCTCATTTCAGCTTCCTAGTTTCCAGCCTCTTGCCTTGCTCACTCATTTCTCTGTTATTTTCACCTTCAAGTGCCTTTACTTTTTTTTTTCTTTCTTTTTTCCTATCACAGTTTAATCAAGTCCCTTGTTTCTCATAAATCACTTCTCATTGTTGTTGTAACTCTCTCTTTCAAAGCCTTTTGTTTCAGGTTCATACTAGCATATCACACTATACACAAGAAACAGACAGTCTTCACCAAGCAAAACATATTTTTACAAGTTCATGGTCATATTTGTGTTCATGGGTTCTTTAGAAGCAAGCTTAAAAGATCAGCTGGCACCAGCAGTTGAGACATTAAATACAGGAGGAGCACAGCCTTGCCACAATACACATGGATCAATTGAAACACTGGTTGTGGTGCTAGCAGTAATCACTATAGTAGCTGTTATTGCAGGGATTTTTGCTCGGCTGTGTGGTGGAAGACATTTTGGTGGCAACGGGGAGAATGACATTGAAGGTTGGATAGAAAACAAGTGTAGGAGTTGCCTTGACAGTGGAGTTTCTGCTGCACCAGCAGCAACAGAAGAAACAAAGAAGTAAAAATGGAGATAGGCATATCAATAAAACTATAGCAGAACAGAAGTGGGTATTTTGTCCAAGTGAGAAAATCAGAAAGTTTATTCATTTTGTGAAGTATGATACTGTCAATAGTGTCAAAGAGTAGCTGTTTCAATAGAATCCTAATCGTATTTGCTCTTTGTAACACACCTTCTTTGCTATTTTAAATGAACTGGGTTCAGTTAATTTCCTTCTGTTAGGGTTAGTGCTCTGAATGCCAATCCGGATCGTATTTATGTCCGATTCATAAATACGGACAGTTTCATTTTCCATAATATTACTAATTTTAACGGTAGCACCCTTGTCTTTTATACACTTATTCGATCTAATTACGATTAGATTGAAACTGAATCTGGTTCAGTGATAAGTGTATACTAGACAAAGACCCTAGGATTTACGATATAGTGCGCAGTTACAACGTAGTTTGTAATTGACATTGAGAAGCGCACTATTAGATGTATATCCTTAAATAAAGTTCCTGGTCAAGATTTACTAACACGGGTCGGTTAGTAAAATCCGCTGAGATCAGTACATGTCGTATATCGTGACTTGGTCCGATGGTTTATCCCAGTGAACCATGAGTCTCAGGAGACTCATATAGACATGTAGGTGTTTATTTGATAAGACACTGAACGACTCACTGAAGGTTTCATAATAAATGGTACACCAACGTCAATAGGAACCTTCTCGAGTTGAGCGAGCATAGTGGTCCTTCGACATGAAATACCACAGTGGGATATATGAGTTATCCTCCACACTTTGATGGCACTCACGTCAACGATCTATCCATGATCAGACCTCCGCCTGTTCGTTGAGTGTGGACTGATGCTCATGATATCCAGTGCGTAACAAGATAGGATCCGTCAGTCCTGTGTACAGGGCATAGGCATCCAGCACGTGTTTACGATCTAGTAAATCCATGGTCGTGGTATAACTTCGGAAACCAGTTCCGAGTGTTATTTCGTGATCGTAAATTGAAAGTCGACTGTATTATACCGAACGGATTTGACGTTCTGATCTATATCCCAGGTATAATACGGATAGCCTGTGACGGAGGGATTATACGTATGCAATGACCTCGGCTTGCATAGTTTAGCGAGATTATCTGTGGTCGTCATAATCCATGAGTGGGTGAATTATGGACACGAAATTGGATTTCGTGATGGATAAACCTAAACTTAGAGAGTCTCGCTAATAAAGTATACTCGTAGAGCACTATGGCATTTAATTACGTATAATTTGATTATTCGTAATGTTACACATGCTGGGTTATTTTATTATTTAATGTGTATGTGTATATGATACATAATTTGATTAGATACATATTAGTATCAATTGGAGAATAACACTTGTATATATATATATATATATTAATTAATTAAATAATTGTTATTTGATTAATTGATTATATAAATGGCTAATTAAATTTTACATGTGTTAGACACATGTGTAGTGTTAGTTAGTCAATTTTATTTTTGTTACAATTTAAATAATTAATATGATTAATATGATTAATTAAATTATTTAATTAATTAAAGGGTTTTTAGCTTATATTGATAAGCATGTGGCAAAGTTATAACCACACATTTGGTGGATGTTTGGCATGATTATAACCAAGTGTTGTTTATAATAATAAAAATAATTCCCTTATCTTTTAGCAACTGAGATAGATAGATAGATAGATAGATAGATAGAAAAAAAAAAAAAAAGAAAAAAAAAAAGAAAAAGAAAGAAAGGGGTTTCATTCTCAGTTTTTCACACACACGGCAAACAGAGAAGGAGGAAAATTGCAAATTTTGATTTGCTATTTTTTCTTGACTCTCGGCCTAGATAAAAAAAAATTGAGGAGAATGAAAAATTGTTTTTCTATTTTCTCACTTTTTGGCCTACTGGCCACTTTGACATTGAAAGGGGCAATGGCGATTTAGCCACTGTGTGTTTAAAAATGGCATGTTGGCCATTCGGCCACTTTGTAAATTTGAGAAGGCCAATTGGCCAGTTGCTTAACAAGCAATTTTCTAGCTATTCGGCCATTTGGGAAAGTTCTGGTTTTGGCTTGCCATTTGTTTCTTTGAAATGGTTTCAAGAAAAATCAATTTGGGGCTTTTCTCTTGGAAGGACAAAACAACAAATTGGAAGCATAAACAACTTCAATTGGAGCTTATACTATGGATAGTGAAGGAGTTAAGGTAATTCCTTAACTTGTTGTGTTGAAAATTATTTCAATATTGTTCTAATTGAATTACATATGATGTATTTATGGTTTATGCTTGTTTGATGATTTTTGTTGGTGAGAAAAAACCAAATGTTTATATTATAATAGCATGTGTAAATAAATTGGGTAATTAATGTAATTGACCCAATTAGGGTATTGGATACTCATATTGTCATTCTAGAGTTATAATAGCCACTCATAAGTGACCTAGAATTGTTTTTAGAGTAACTTTATGGTGGGACTCAATGAATTGATTAAATTGGATTTGATTATGGATATGAATTGAATTGATTTGAGAATTAATTTGATTAATTTGTAATTAATTCAATTTGACTTAATTTATGAAATTGAGTTGTTGATGATGTAATTGGATGTATAATAATGAGTAAGAAAATTTTCTAGAATTTTCGGAAGTGTTTTGAGAATTTTCTGTAAAATCGCATTAAGGGAAAAATTATAATTTGGTGAAATTATGATACTTATGAATGTCATGAGAGATTAGGGCAAAATACGGATTTATAATTGGCATATGATACCAATTATTCATCGGGACTGTTAAAAATTTTAAAAGTCAATTTCATCCGGACCCGCGTTTCCGCTGCGCCCCATCACCAAAAACCCCAACATCTTCCTCTGATGATAAAGCTACAATTCTTCACAAGCATACAGTATTTTCCTGTTCAATATACAAGATTCACTATAATTAATAGCTCCCTTGACAACATTATTTGGTTCAGATTTTGAACCAAATTTTGCACTATTTGAAACACTTCTCTCTGCCAAATTTTACTCTATAAAAATATTTCCTAAAATAAATTATTTTTTAAACACTAAAGTATTATTTTAACTTCAAATTTAACACAGGACTGTTCATCTACTGCAATAAACGCCACCCAAACGTCATATTTGATAAAGGATTATGTAATCATCACACTGGAAAAGCAAGATACTAACAGGCAAACAACTTTCGTGATTGCTTGTTGGAGGCTTTAATATCTAACCGTTGCCATTATTTTTTTCTAAAAGGTAGGAGAAAAAGTTAAAAAGCATATTAGCACACCACTAAAAAAGATTTTTGCATTCAGCATGTAGCTTGCTTATGATTACATGTAAAACTGGAGACAGGATACAGAGATATTGATTGCACTTGCTATCCTAGTCTATAAAGTATATTGCGCTCACCAGAAGTGTGAAAAAGATATAGAGTACAAGGTGCTAGATGAAGTTTTACAGTAAATGTTAATGTCACATCACATCACATCAATAAAGCAAATTATGATGAAGAGAAGACGGAAATATGAAGGGCATTGCTACCATACCCCTTGGTATTTGATGCCTCGGGACGTCAGCAAACGTAAGTGAAAAAAAAAAGAGGGAATATTGGAAAAAACAAGTGAATAACTGGTTGCATCAACCGGTTGTAATCAGTTATTCAAAAAAATAAATAAATAAATTATTTTTTATTAAATTAATTATAAAAAATTGAAAAAAAAAAATAATATAAAGAATTTATAGCATGTTTTTGCTAAAAATTTTAAATCTAATGGTTGTAGGTTGTATTTTCATTGTTAAAGGTTTCATATTAGAAATATTACATATTTATTGGTGATAGTTACAAGTCTAATAGTCGAAGTTGCATATTCAATGGTCATAATTAAATGTGCGATTTTCGAGGCAGATGCAATTGCATATTATTGCTAAAATTTCAAGTCCAATAGTTTCATGTTGCATGTTCATTGTTAAGGTTTCATATTAGAAATATTGCATATTTATTGGTAAAAGTTGCAAGTCTAATGGTAGAAATTGTATATTCAATGGCCATAGTTACATGTGCGGTTTTCGAGGCAGATGCAATTGCATGTTATTACTAAAATTTCAAGTCCAATGGTTTCATGTTGCATGTTCATTGTTAAATGTTTCATATTAGAAATATTGCATATTTATTGGTAAAAGTTGCAAGTCTAATGGTAGAAGTTGCATATTCAATAGCCATAGTTACATGTGCGGTTTTCGAGGCAGGTGCAATTGCATGTTATTGCTAAAATTTCAAGTCAAATAGTTTCATGTTGCATGTTTATTGTTAAAGGTTTCATATTAGAAATATTGCATATTTATTGGTAAAAGTTGAAAGTGTAAAGGTAGAAGTTGCATATTCAATAGCCATAGTTACATGTGCGGTTTTCGAGGCAGATGCAATTGCATATTATTGCTAAAATTTCAAGTCAAATAGTTTTATGTTGCATGTTCATTGTTAAATGTTTCATATTAGAAATATTGCATATTTATTGGTAAAAGTTGCAAGTCTAATGGTAGAAGTTGCATATTCAATGATCATAGTTACATGTGCGGTTTTTGAGGCAGATGCAATTGCATTTTATTGCTAAAATTGCAAGTCCAATTGTTTCATGTTGCATGTTCATTGTTAAAGGTTTCATATTAGAAATATTGCATATTTATTGGTACAAGTTGCAAGTCTAATGGTAGAAGTTGCATATTCAATGGTCATAGTTACATGTGCGGTTTTTGAGGCAGATGCAATTGCATTTTATTGCTAAAATTGCAAGTCCAATGGTTTCATGTTGCATGTTCATTGTTAAATGTTTCGTATTAGAAATATTACATATTTATTGGTAAAAGTTGCAAGTCTAATTATAGAAGTTGCATATTCAATGACCATAGTTACAAGTGTTGGGGTTAAATCAGAGAGGCGCAGCGGAAGGAGCGCGGTTTGGGTGAAATCGTAGTTTAAAATTTTTAAACTTACGAATAAATTATTCAATATCAAATATTAATAATTCATTCATATTTCACCTAAACATATTTATTCGATATCAATTAACGATATAAATAATATAGAAACAACTCATTGTCAATCACACTCACTGTGACTCCTAGGTTCGGTCCTGATCGTTTCTCGTTATGACAGCTTTGGCACGTTCACAAGGAGACGTATCAAGGTTAAACTTGTCAATGACAAACTCAAGCTACCGATGTAGTCCTGACAGCTTTGGCACGTTCAGGATTTCCATTTTCACTTGAATTTGTCTCTTATCATATAAGTTCTACCGGCGCAAATGAACTACCTTCAACTATAACTGCACAGCTTTGGCACGTTACAGCCATAGCATCATGAAAATATTTACATCTGTATTGACAAGGCGGACGAAGAAACAAGTATTCCTAATACTCGTCACTTTCTTAAAACCTTATTTAAATCGGAGATTTTCCAACAAAAGATGCTTTTACTTTATTTAATCAAATTAAATAAACAAATACATGTATAAATTAATGATTAAACTAAACAATGAATTTTAGAGGGCTATTCATATCGGGCGTCCAGGATTAGACTCGATCTGATACCATTTTGTTGGGGTTAAATCAGAGAGGCGCAGCGGAAGGAGCGCGGTTCGGGTGAAATCGTAGTTTAAAATTTTTAAACTTACGAATAAATTATTCAATATCAAATATTAATAATTCATTCATATTTCACCTAAACATATTTATTCGATATCAAATAACGATATAAATAATATAGAAACACCGCGAAACTTTTACGAAAACGTTTTTCCGCAAAATAGTATAAAACGAGTTTCCGGCCGAACCGACCAACCAATGCTCATGGGGACTGCCCAGGTCAGCCCCTAAAATATTTGGACAATACGTAGGCTGCCCGAGCAGTGACCAGTTCGTTGTTTGGGCTGTCGTTATCCGGTAACGCTATTTTTCACCATTTTCGCGTATTTTCACTCCGAAATAATTTCCGATAAATATTTTTCTTTGGCAATTAAAATAAACTAATTTATTGTAATTACTAAATAAATAAAAATGAATTTTTATCAGAAAAATCAGATTTATCATTAATTACAATAAGACCCCAAAGTTTTGTAATTTAATCATTTTAGTTTTAAATATGTCAATTACATATTTAATTGATTCCAAATCAATCCCAAAATAATTTTTACAATTTTGCAACAAAACCAGAAACTTTTTCAGATTTGCAAAAACTGCCCAGTAATTTTCCAGAATTAAGAAACAGCCCCTGAACTTTTCATTAATTGCAATTTGGCCCAATTTGTTCAAAACACATCAAAATCAAATCCAATCAATCCCAAATTTGACACACATCAAATATACATCAAATTATATCATATATATGAAAAGCCCCAAAATTTGAATGGGTTAAGAACCCTAATTTCATAAATGACTCAAATTGGACAATTTACATTAAATTGACAAAATACAACACTTTAATCATTCAATTACTACACCAATCAAGTCTCACCATCATGAAATTAATCAAGAACAATTTTAGGTTAATTATGAATGGCTAATCAACTATAGAATGGCAACTTTAATTTCTAATTAATTTATTTAAGCTCATAAATTAATCATACATGCATAACATCCTCAAACAAGCTTCCAACAAATTTAATTACAAACTTAAAGAGTAGAGAAACAAACTTAACAACACAATTTGAAGTTAAGAATAATAGAAACATTGTCTATGTAGAAGAAAGTGTAAGAAACTTACAAAAAATCCAATTTTTGGCTTTGTTCTTCATTTCTTTCTTCAATTTTCTCTCAACTCTCTTTGTAAAATATTGTTGATGTTGTCTTAGTATGAAAAAAGAATCAATAAAATTTTGATATCTCAATTTTTCACTTTGGGCGTCAATTTGGCTTTAAAAAACAAATAACAATTAGTTTCCTTTTGTTTGATTTTAATTGGAACAAGTTTTGCTTTAATAAAGTAACAATTATCTTTAATAAAGTAAACCAAAAAATGTTCCAATAATATCAAGCCAAATAAAAGTAAAATCATTACAAAAGATATTTATTTTATTAATTAATTTAATTATTTAACAATTAAATAATTAAATAATTAAATAATTAAATACAAATATCTTAAATATATGTATTATATTTACATTAAATATCTCAAATACATATATTAATGATATATATCAAATACCACAATTTGATATTTAATTAATGTGTATTTAATAATATCAAATATTAAATACAAATACACATTAATTTAGAAATGACCGTTAGGTCCCGATTGCATGTATTTTTCGTTTAACCGTTAAACGAGTCATAAATAATCAGTATTATTTATAACAGTTGCCCTAGTGCTCTACGAGTATATTTCATTAGTGAGACTCTCTAGATTCATGCATATCTGTCACGAAATCTAATTTCGTGTCCATAATTCACCCACCCGCAAATTATGACGACCACTGATAAACTCGCTGAATCATACAGGTCGATGTCACTGCATACGTATAATCCCTCCGTCAGAGGTATCCTGATTATTCCAGAGATATAGATATAAACGTTAAATCTCTATAGGAATAATCTCGTCGACATATCAATTAGCAATCTCTAAATAACATTCGGAACTCTCTTCCGAAGTATACTATGGCCATAGATTTAATAGATTGCTAATCACAAATGGACTACCTATGCTCTGTACACAGAACTGACGGATCCTTTCTTGATACACACAGGATATCATGAGCATGAGTCCACACCCAACGAACAGGTGGAGGTCTGATCTAAATAGATCGGTGACGTGACTGACATTTAAGTGTGGAGGATAACTCATATATCCACAGTGATATCTCAAGTCAAAGAATCACTATGCTACTCAACCCGAGAAGATTCCTATTGACGTTGGTGTACCATCTATTAGGAAATCTTCGGTGAGTCGTTCAGTGTATATCAAATAAACACCTACACGTCTATACGAGTCTCCCAAGACTCATGGTTCATTGGGATAAACCATCAGACCAAGTCTGATATACGACATGTACTGGTCTCAACGGATTTTACTAACCGACCATGTCAGTAAATCTTGACCAGAAACTTAATTTAAGGATATACAACTTATAGTGACACTTCCCAATGTCAATTACAAACTATGTTGTAACTGTGCACTACGTTGTAAATCCTAGGGTCTTTGTCTAATATATATACATATCACTAAACTAGATATAGTTTCAATCTAATCGAAATTAGATCGAATACGTATATAAAAGACAAGAGGTGCTTCCATTAAATTAGTAATATTATGGAAAAAGGTATTGCTCGTATTCATGAATCGAACATAAATACGATCGAGATTGGCGCTCAGAGCACTAACCCCAACAACATGTGTGGTTTTCGAGGCAGATGCAATTACATGTTATTGCTAAAATTGCAAGTCCAATGGTTTCATGTTGTTTGTTCATTGTTAAAAGTTTCATATTAGAACTATTGCATAATTATTGGTGAAAGTTGCAAGTCTAATGGTATAAGGTGCATATTCAATGGTCATAGTTACATGTGCGATTTTCAAGGCAGATGCAATTGCATGTTATTGCTAAAATTTCAAGTCCAATGATTTCATGTTGCATTTTCATTGTTAAAGGTTTTATATTACAAATATTGCATAATTATTGGTAAAAGTTGCAAGTCTAATGGTAGAAGGTGCATATTCAATGGTCATAGTTACATGTGCGATTTTCGAGGCAGATGTAATTATATGTTATTGCTAAAATTTCAAGTCTAATGGTTTCATGTTGCATGTTCATTGTTAAAGGTTTCATTTAGAAATATTGCATATTTATTGGTAAAAGTTGCAAGTCTAATGGTATAAGGTGCATATTCAATGATCATAGTTACATGTGCGATTTTCGGGGCAGATACAATTGCATGTTATTGCTAAAATTTCAAGTCCAATGCACAAATGTTGCATGTTTATTGTTAAAGGTTTCTTATTAGAAATATTGCATATTTATTGGTAAAGGTTTCAAGTCTAATCGTAAAAGTTGCATATTCAATTCTTACAGGTTCGATTCTCAATTCTTACAATCTGGAAATTTATATTTTCACCCCTTACGTTATGCTGGGGCGAATAAATTATGCTGGGGCGCACAAGTTATGATGGGGCGCACAAATATTGAGTGGTCATTATTTAATTTTTGTATTTCAAGCATAAAACATTTGTTCCATCTTTTATGGTTGAAAGTTTCATCTTAATGTTGAAATTGCATATCGATGGTGTCAAGTTACATGTATTGGTTATATCTAACTATTAATTTTTATTTAATAACATGTTTAATGCTTCGATTTCGATCTCTATTTCGTGTTTAATGGTTATAAGTGAATACAAAAAGATGAAACATAACAATTGAATGACCACAAGTTTATAATGTTGATATCTACTTATAATTTTCGTTAATTACATATGTCAATGAGCATCTACATGAGTTTTACACTTATTGTTTTCCGCTTATATTTGTTATTCACTACAGCAGTTAATGAACATGAGGAGAGATTTCTTAATGTTGATATTTACTTATAATTAGGTACGTCAACAGTTGGATATCTGATCATTTTAGACGAAATCAAAACCAAATACAATATCTCAAACAGAAAATTTTTAGTAAATGGTATCCATATCCGAAATCGATTGAAAAATTCG